>JAMBLF010001086.1:0-41291 GCA_030578115.1 Leucoptera coffeella
CGGGCCTCCTGTGACAGGAATACAGGTAACATTCCTGGGCTGGAAACCGCGGTGACACTTAAACTTCACCAACTGACCATGGTGGTCAGATCTAATATCAGTAGTAAGTTTAGTATGGGATAAACTAAAATTTGAAAATATATTGTCAATACAGGTAGAGGAGGTGCTTGTTATTCTAGTAGGTTGATTAAAATTATGTTTTTAAATTATAACTTAAAAATAAATTTAGAAAAATTTATACAAACCATAGTGTCCTCAAGAATATTACCATTGAAGTCACCACACACAATCAGGCGCTTATGTTTCTGAATAAGCTTAATAAGCACCTCCTCCATACACTTTCCAAACCCTATAACATCTGAATTGGGTGGTCTGTAACACACAAAATAATTACATCCTCTATTTCTATACATGACATTTCTATTAATCGCTCAATAGAAAGATCAACAATATCTTTACGTTCTTTAAATTTAATATCATTATGAGCCAATATCAAGGAGCCCCCACGGATTGCACCATTCCTACAAAATGAACTTGCAACGCTGTGGGCTCCAAAACCAAATATTAATTCACAGACCTCGCCCAATGTTCAGTTTACACAAAATATTCCAACCCTGGAAGAAACCAAAAAAAGCTCAACTTCTAACTCTTTACCTAACAAACCTTGTATGTTTTGGTGCACTAAAAGTGACGTCAGGCGCTACTACTAACTCATTTAATATGCCAGAGTCTATCTCTTTTGTCTCTCCTATTAATTTAAATTGAAATTATTCCCTGGTACTTTTTCCAGAGAAAAGTCAGTACCCAATTGGGTATTCTGGCCAATAGGGGCCTGGTCAGAAACCAAAACTTTGGTTCGTTCACATAAAGAAAAATGTAGCGACGCTTGCTACCTGTCTCTTACAGCTATTAAATAAAAAGTATAAACTATTTTTATATTTTATTTGATTTTTAAATAAACAATTAATGTCAATAAAGTTAAAATTATGACAATGCGTACATATAGTATGCAAGCAGCAATTAAGCCCATGTCTAACCCTATTTTCTTCAGCTGGCAACGATGAGGAGTATGGTAAAGTACAAATAATTAACCTATTATTAAGTTTTAGACATTAAGCCATCAAATTAATCTGACTAGCTTTAATTTATTCATGTTTCCGCGCCTACCACATAAAATTATTATTGTTTTATTCCAATCGCTTTTGTTTTTACTGATATTATTTATCAGTTGAGTCAAAGATGCTCCTGGGTAGCAACAATTTTTGTATAGGTGCATCCATAATGCTCCCTAAGTACCTGCCTAGATTTCTACCTATTTCATCACTATAGATTATGATGCCTTGCCTGTCCACTAAGGCTGCCCTCATCACACCTACTCACTTCTGAGCAATTTACAAATGTTTCAGCCACAGGCTGGACACAAATCATCCTCTTTCACATCATTCAAGTGGCCACCGCACATACACCCATCTTTCACTAAATTGTTAAACGCATCAACGTTAGACGCACTCAAGGAAAGTAGTTTGTCCATTGCCTGTATATGTTCCCCTATCTCTGTTTGGGCCATCTCATATTTATAATTTATTGATGCAAGTGAAGCTTGCAACTCATTTAATTTTATCATTTAAATGTCTACATTGTATTTTATAGTCTTTTATAGTACTAACATAATTTGAATTCTTAAATAGTTTCTTAATGTTAACCCTATTAATTCTTTTCAACTTATCTGAAGTATTTTTGATCACCTTGTTTAGTTTTTTGTATTTTTTTAATGTATTTCTAGACACTTGATTCTCTGGGTGGTTGGTCTTTAGTATTATTTATTCCTAATACAAGCTGTTGATACTGAATATCATTGCATAACTTTTGGTGATCTTCATTATCTGCTTCAAGAGACACTATGCGCCTGTGTGCATTCCGTAGGTCTAATTCTAATTTCCCTATATGTCTCAGCGCACACTCATATTCATCTCCAAAGTATGCAGCTGAGTCTTGCATCTTTTGCAACCTATCCTTCTCATTCATGATAATTTCCATCTCTCGATGGATCACAGCCATCTCAGCCTTCAATTTCCCTTGACCACTAACCAATTCAATAATCTCTTTCTCACTCTCATCTCTCTCTAACAATAACTTATCATTCAAAACCTTACTTTCTTTAAGCTCACTCAGGGTCAGCCTTAGCTTCGTCTCCAGCTCACGAATAGTTGTGCTTCTGGTTACAACAGACATTCTGTTCTTACACTGGTTTCACAGTACACTATCACAAAAGTGCAAGTCAAATGCCAAAGTCCTCACACCCCACAAGCGCCAAAACCACAAGACTCAGGCACAGGAGGCTAAATAGGTATTTCTTAATCAAGAAATCATGTACTAGCGGTTCCCAAACTGACTAAGCCAAGCAATATCAGAGCCAGAAGGATCCGAGAAACGATTTTATTCAAACTGTACACTACCTTACAAACAAAAAAAATCAGATTCTTTTCGTGCACTAATCTCCAAATGCTAATAGAATTTAAAAAAGCACACACTTGAGATAAGTTTAGTGAAACACAACTTCAACTCTTATAATAATTAAACTTAAAAGAATACACTGATTGTATCTGTTGGAGGTTATAATTTATTTTTTCATATGCATAACTTTTCTTTTACATTTCAAGTTTATTGTTATGTTTAATGTCCTTCAATAATAGTATATCTGAGATCAGTTCTCACTATTAGACTGTTAATAATATCTAGTTAAATTAACAAATTGATTTTGATTTTTAAACTTACCGACGTTAATCACGAGTATAAATTATTATTGAGGATTTTTACTTACAACAGATATTTAATCAACACTTTTTATCGCGGAACTAGTTTCTAATGTATTACTAAATACTTTTTATTATAAATTGAGCTATATAGTTTATTTAATACCTATTTACGAATTTTATTTCCTCAGAGCTCAAATTTTACGTTTACTTATATATATATTATATATATAGTAGGGTTGCCAGCCGAAAAAATGAAATACAATTCTAATATTATGCGTTTACTTTTTTACATAATTAACGGCGTGGAACATGTTAGGTACTTGATTAGCTTAGCATTTCTAATGTCGTAAGTCATCGCTTAGGGTCGTCGTAGAATTACCTTTTATCACTTATTACCTATTGCCATCAAGTCTTGCGAGATCCCGCGACGTCACATAATAAATGAGACCGTGGAGACTGCTAGAAGCCTAAATTCTGTCCAAAGTCCAAACCTAAGAAGATTACGGCGTTTGTTAGGTATGTTACCTATACCTACCTGTAAACGTAGTTATGTTACATTCCGTCGCTTGCGCATTCTTATAATAGGTATTTTTATAATTATTACCTATCTATTTATCTTCGTAACGGTCTGGACTTAAAGGTAACCAGCTGCCTTATTCCCGGCATGTCGTAAGAGGCGTTTAAGGGGCTATATGGGCTTTTTTGTTTACCTAAATACCTCCCGAGACGGAGGCTTCCTCGTTCCTTTTGATTTTTATGGGGATTATGGGAGATATGTGTACGATTGTGTGTATGATTTAGTCATGTGGATACCATCTATCCACACATTCCGACCATGTGGTCTCTTGGTTGCCATTTACGACATCCCGGGAAGAAATCAGCCGGTTACATTCTATTTAACTTATGCCAGACCAGCACTGGACAGTCCCGGACTAGCACGGGCATTTCATAATACATTATCAGTAGGCACGTAACACCATCATTTCAGTGTCTTTAGTTGTAGATCATTAAATTAAATAAAATTTTCATGTTCAAGTGTAATGTAGGTAAGTAACCACAAATACAGGTACCTAATCAAATTACGCTTGTATGGAATCGCCCTTAGAATTTTGAGTGAAATTTAGGTACCTATTGTTAATTTTGTTTGTTTTAGTTACTCAGTTGATTTTTGACACCCTGTCCAGTTGGCAACGTTTTTTGCATATTGAGATTTTCGAGATTCGTGCGTGAAAGTAAACTAATTAATATGTCTTTTAGTATTAATGAATTGTGAATAACCTCAAATGAATTACACATAGTTAGTGGACTGCAAGTTACTTTAAGAGCTGGTCTGAGTGATTTAGTGGATGGCCACATCAGTACACACTAGTGGATCCGCCCCCACCGGGAGTGTTTGGCGTCGACCGTTTTGAGCAAATAGCTGATACTTAGTTTTTATTTAAAACATAAAGATATGTAATACTTTGTGTCTTGTGTTTATGTACGTATCCAGTTTGAATTCATTCTTTCGATACCTAAGTCCTAAAACGCGACCTGTGACGCGACTAAGAGACTAAACTATCATTGGTCGAAAGGCTGACAATCTCTATTTATTTCTAAAGTGATTCCGTGTCACAGTTATTATCCTAAGTATTGATTCTATTGAAATTCTAATGTGACCCAATCTTAAGTCACCCTAAGTTCAGTCTACCCCTACGAGGATTAACTACCTGTCACTTACCTATTCAAGAGCGAAAGTTTTATGATTAGGTTACGCTAAACGTTGACTTCAAATCCTAAGAGGTAAAACATAAAACCTCTTCCGTCACGTTTAGTTTTTTATGTAGGTACCTGGTAACTACTGAACAAGGCATTACAGTCGTGATGTTTATGAGAAAAATAATAACCGGGTTGGCAGGCTTCAATAAATTATCTTGTATGTGAAAGAAAGGTCAGATAAATTTGTTCGGTTACCTACATACATATGCATCACGTCCATAATCCCCGAAGGGGTGGACAGAACAAAAGATTCCAAAGACCCTTTTGTCACGTTTAGCCTGTCGTTGGGGGACATAAAAGATATAAAAGATTTTGGTACACTGGGGATGGTGGCTAGCCAATCGCCCAAAATACCTAACAAACCCCCTAGTCCTTTAGTCGCCTTTTACGACATGCCGGGTAGAAGGCAGCCGGTTACATTCTATTTTAGTCCCAGACCAGCACGGGACTACAATTCTCAATAACCTACTGAAAAGTAAAGAAACTTTGAATCGCCGACATAAATCCCAATCCATATTTACTACAAACAGATTTTGAGCCTTATTGCGTAATGAATAACGTTCAATTCTCAATAACACAATGTACTGCAATAGGTAGCAGGCGCCTGATTCTTTTGACGAATGCCGATGTCTCAGGAAAATGAGACTTAATGCTAAGGAAATAGTGCGAATTGAATTTCCTTGCGGTAATCATGAAGGCGCCGAACTTTCTTTTGTCTTTCTCTGTTTACTAGTTGGTTTCAGTTGCACTAGGGATGGGACATTGTAATATTTGTACATAGGTACTTACTCATTTTTGAGTATCAGATTATGGAAAATTCTAGATTTTAAGATATCGAGCTAAAACTTTACAATTACACTAAGTAGGTGATAGAGAATCTAGCCCTAAAGTATTGCTACACTCTTCTGTTACACCCTGTATATATATATAACAACATTATATATATATACAGTTATATATATACAGGGTGTAACAGAAGAGTGTAGCAATACTTTAGGGCTAGATTCTCTATCACCTACTTAGTGTAATTGTAAAGTTTTAGCTCGATATCTTAAAATCTAGAATTTTCCATAATCTGATACTCAAAAATGAGTAAGTACCGAAGTACAAATATTACACCCTGTTCTTGTCTTCTGTTACACCCTGTATATATATATACAGGGTGTAACAGAAGAGTGTAGCAATACTTTAGGGCTAGATTCTCTATCACCTACTTTAGTGTAATTGTAAAGTTTTAGCTCGATATCTTAAAATCTAGAATTTTCCATAATCTGATACTCAAAAATGAGTAAGTACCGAAGTACAAATATTACAATGTCCCATCCCTAGTGCAACTGAAACCAACTAGTAAACAGAGAGAGACAAAAGAAAGTTCGGCGCCTTCATGATTACCGCAAGGAAATTCAATTCGGACTATTTCCTTAGCATTAAGTCTCATTTTCCTGAGACATCGGCATTCGTCAAAAGAATCAGTACATGCTACCTATTGCAGTACATTGTGTTATTGAGAATTGAATGTTATTTATTACGCAATAAGGCTCAAAATCTGTTTGTAGTAAATATGGATTGGGATTTTTGTCCGGCGATTCAAAGTTTGTTTACTTTTCAGTAGGTTATTGAAAATTGTAGTCCCGGCTGGTCTGGGACTAAAATAGAATGTAACCGGCTGCCTTCTACCCGGCATGTCGTAAAAGGCGACTAAAGGACTAGGGAGTTTGTTAGGTATTTTGGGCGATTGGCTAGCCACCATCCCCAGTGTACCAAAAATCTTTTATATCTTTGTCCCCCCAATTCGACAGGCTAAACGTGACAAAAGGGTCTTTGGAATCTTTTGTTCTGTCTACCCCTTCGGGGATTATGGACGTGATGCATATGTATGCAGGTAACCAAAACAAATTTATCTGACCTTTCTTTCACATACAAGATAATTTATTGAAGCCTGCCAACCCGGTTATTATTTTTCTCATAAACATCACGACTGTAATGCCTTGTTCAGTAGTTACCAGGTACCTACATAAAAACTAAACGTGACGGAAGAGGTTTTATGTTTTACCTCTTTAGGATTTGAAGTCAACGTTTAGCGTAACCTAATCATAAAACTTTCGCTCTTTAATAGGTAAGTGACAGGTAGTTAATCCTAGTAAGGGTAGACTGAACTTAGGGTGACTTAAGATTATTTTTGGGTCACATTAGAATTTCAATAGAATCAATACTTAGGATAATAACTGTGACACGGAGTCACTTTAGAAATAAATAGAGATTGTCAGTCTTTCGACCAATGATAGTTTAGTCTCTTAGTCGCGTTTTAGGACTTAGGTACCGAAAGAATGAATTCAAACTGGATACGTACATAAACACAAGACAAAGTATTAAGTACATATCTTTATGTTTTAAATAAAAAACTATTTAAAACATAAAATTGAATTTCATTATTTGAATAATCTTATTACCCTTCAAATTATGTTATTATTAACTAAGTTAGACTGACCTGTTGGTTTTTATTGAGTTAGCAAATTCTTGATAAGATCCGTACAGTTTCACAACTTTCACATCAATAGTAGGTATCATGACACTGAACCACTACACTTCTTAGTTAATAATAAACTAAGATAATTATCAGCTATTTGCTCAAAACGGTCGGCCCCAAACACTCCCACACACAACATCATATTATAGTATTCATTATTACTAAAAGACATATTAATTAGTTTACTTTCACGCACGAATCTCGAAAATCTCAATATGCAAAAACGTTGCCAACTGGACAATTGTCAAAAATCAACTGAGTAACTAAAACAAACAAAATTAACAATAGGTAAATTTCACTCAAAATTCTAAGGGCGATTCCATACAAGCGTAATGTGATTAGGTACCTGTATTTGTGGTTTACTTACCTACATTACATTTGAACATGAGAATTTAATTTAATTTAATGATCTACAACTAAAGATACTGAAATGATGGTGTTACGTGCCTACTGATAATGTATTATGAAATGCCCGTGCTAGTCCGGGACTGTCCAGTGCTGGTCTGGCATAAGTTAAATAGAATGTAACCGGCTGATTTCTTCCCGGGATGTCGTAAATGGCAACCAAGAGACCACATGGTCGGAATGTGTGGATGGATGGTATCCACATGACTAAATCATACACACAATCGTACACGATATCTCCCATAATCCCCATAAAAATCAAAAGGAACGAGGAAGCCTCCGTCCTCGGTAGGTATTTAGGTAAACAAAAAAAGCCCATATAGCCCCTTTAAACGCCTCTTACGACATGCCGGGAATAAGGCAGCTGGTTACCTTTAAGTCCAGACCGTTACGAAGATAAATAGATAGGTAATAATTATAAAAATACCTATTATAAAAATGCGCAAGCGACGGAATGTAACATAACTACGTTTACAGGTAGGTATAGGGTAACATACCTAACAAACGCCGTAATTTTCTTAGGTTTGGACTTTGGACAGAATTTAGGCTTCTAGCAGTCTCCACGGTCTCATTTATTATGTGACGTCACGGGATCTCGCAAGACTTGATGGCAATAGGTAATAAGTGACAAAAGGTAATTCCACGACGACCCTAAGCGATGACTTACGAAATTAGGAATGCTAAGCTAATCAAGTACCTAACATGTTCCACGCGTTAATTATGTAAAAAAGTGAACGCATAATATTACAATTGTATGTGAACTCGCCCTAATATCAGTGGCGGCGGCGGGCGGCTTTTCACAAAGAATGGACGGCACCTTCAAGGTGTTGGGGGTGGAGCCTATAGCTTTGAGCGGCTTTCCTGAAAGCGTTTGACTTCGCCGCCTACCTATACTGAGTGACCCATAGTGATGGGTCGGAATTTTGTTGCGATCAGCTGATCGTGAATGTTACTCATTTTCAGATAGCTGTTAAAAAGGCAATTTCAGTCCGATCCCAGTGAAACTTGGTATTTAGACTAATTAGGTGATGCTTTATACGACCCTGAAGTATTGCTACACTCTTCTGTTACACCCTGTATATATATAATAATTATGATTACCAATGCTTCAATCATCCAATTCTATTTATTTACATATTATGGACTTGTTGTATTAACGCTGCAATTATTGAGATGCACATGTCAACCCCAGGATAGCCAGCATGGGTTGGTGGTGGTCAAGAAAGTGTTTGTTAACGTTTTAGAAACCACAAAAAAAGCTTAAATGTGCTAAAAGTGGTTCTTAAACCGACTCTATATTTCATTACTATCTCAGTAGCATTCCTTCACGTATTATAATCATGTTAAACACTTACCCAGCCCTCGGATCTCTTACAAAGGGAGTGAGGCGCTCCACTGTCTCAATGTTATGTGCAAACACATCCAATCCCGACATGGCCACTCTTTCTATGCATTCACGGTTGGCCCGAAAATCAGGGACGAGGCACTCCACTAAGATCTCACTATTCCTGTAACGGAGATAAGAAATACATTGTATACTTTTATTTAGGCTTATACTTTGGTAAAGGGATAGGCAGAGACTATGGATCGGCATCTCGTAGTATCCTAACAATTCTGTCTTGCCACAATTATTATATTATAAAGAATTATAAATTATTAAAAAAGAACTATGAGATAATTTTGAGCTGGTCTGAAGCGTCAAATGACCCTTAAATATTTACTTTTCTTCACAACATGTCATAGGAGGTTCCACTATAATGCCAAAAAATCCTGATAACATGGTTACAAATACCAACCTTTTCTTTATCTCCATCACAGTTTCTGCAAAATGAGCTGAACCACCATCTGGCAAATCTGAAAGTAAAAACAAAAAATGTATGAATAAGTTTTTAAATAATGTACAATTTCATTCATTTAAAACTTGTGTTAAGGGTACTTGTCAATATATTTAAGAAATATGTACTTAATATATATAGATAGACACATAATATTGCATATAGAATCAACAACCAGACTGGAAAACAGAGAAAAAGTGTAGTTCTTTCTCTGCCTCCACCGGGAATTGTACACTGGATCTCTCGGTTAGATCGATCACGCCTAGGAGGTTGTCAAAGTTATATAATAAAATTAATAATCTTAACAAATTTTTGTTAGGCCAAATCATCTTTCAAGCATAGGTAAACTCTATTCCCACAAGAGTAAATATTGTTAATACTTAATGCATGATTTATTGACTCACCATCTCGGTCCACTGAAGTCAAAACAATATATCCGACACCCCATTCGCTGATTGCTTGCGCTGTGTTCTTCGGTTCGTCAGGGTTCAGCGGAGGTGGTTTTCTTGAGGTCTTTACTGAGCAGAACATGCATCCACGGGTACAGGTATCACCCATTAACTGTAACATTAATAATTGTATAAGGTAAGGGTAAACATGTGCAGTTATAGTCTGAGATATAAGAAGGCTACCTAACTATTCTTCACAGTATGTGGTAGGATGCCATTAAGGTTCAGTGGAATCTTTTAGGTAATGGGCTAGCAACCTATCACCTATGATGCTATTACAACTCCCATAGTTTTGCCTAATGAGATTAAAAAATATTATATCTCCATAGTTAAGTTAGTTTATTGACCTCAGTGGTTTCCGAGATTAGTCCCTACTGGGACCATTTGCCATGATGTCACTGGCTATTCCAGCCAGCCCAGTTCTTGCTAGAAATGCAGTGGACTCTTAGTATCTAGGTTTCCCTAGGACTTTAGCTCGTTCTTTAGACACAGTCTTACACTCCAGGACAACTTGGCGAATGGTTTTTCTCCATAGGTACATTCCCAAAAGGAATTAAGGGATGTGTTTAATATATTACCATTATAGTAGCAGTAGAAGTGCCATGCTTGCCACCGCTCCAACATTCGCCAATGTTTGGGCAGCGTGCCTCCTCACACACTGTACTTAACTTCAATTTACGCAGTTGGTGTTTTATACCAGCAAACTTTTCACCTGGAACATAATATATGATTAAAGTTAATAATAAGATACGGTTCACTACCTACCATGTTGGGTGCTGTCTATCTAGTGATACGCGGGCTTTGAACGACCTATACCTAACATACCTTCGAAATTTCGGAGATGGGCATTCAAGCCTCTGACTACCCCGCCATAATAAAAAAGGGAGTGTCTATACACAAGTCGTGAAGCGTATGTTTTTTATGTAATAAGATACACAAATAACTGACTACCTTGTTTAGAAGCTCTTTACTACAAATATGGTGTGACAAGACCTATGGTAGACCTATGTATCATCATTGACATTCAGACCTATGACTATGTTTATAGAGAATATAATATGTATAATGTTATTGTAGATTGGAGACTGTTGATATGGAACTTACCAACTGGAATAGGAGTTTTTAGCCAGGGAGGTAACCTCAAACGTTCAGTTTCCCCCTTTTGTCGCTTCAATTTGCCTTCATAATCATCCCAATCTTTAGGCCTGTCTTCAGATATAAAATCAGCAAAACCTGGACCATTCTGTATTTTCTCCCTAATTGCGTCTAACTTACTGGTATGGTTACATCTTTTGGCCTAAAATGCAAAGGAAATTATATAAATTGTTTCATAATATTATGATGAATTCCAAAAGAAATTGTTGGATAGTATTTTTTTGCTAATACTCACTTCAATATTTTTAGGAAAAAATCCCTTGGAAAGTGTATTACGAAACATGTTTCTGGGTTTTCATCACAAGTACTTACAACTTTTTAAGATAAAATTGAACAACAATTAAAATTATTAGAGATCCCGCCACATAAGGTGGCAGTAGCCAAACTTGGAACTAAATTTGACGTTACCGCCATTGCGTGTTATTTTGTATGAAAGGTAAATTTAGTATTACCAGCGTTGTGTTTTTTGCCCACCTTTGTAATTTTTATGTTTGTTAAGGGTGATTATAATAAATTGATTTCCGGAGTTTCTTGTTAGTTCTTCTCCAAGCTAGGGTCTCCGCTGATCTAACCTCGGTAAAAAATATGTAAAGACAATGCTCAGTGCCATGTTTGAAATAATAGTTTTAAGAGATTCGCGATTTATACTCATGATATAAGATATTAGGGTGTGTATAAGATTGATTGCAGCTGTGGGAAATCCTACATCGAACACACTAAACGGTCTATTGCGGACAGAGTGAAGGAACACATAATATATGTAATATATAATAAGAAGGATAAGTCCCGTTAATTATTAATCATGTTTGCAATAGTTTAATAAACATATTTTGACTTTGATATATTAATTTGTTTTATTTGAGTTTATAGCTCTGCAACCAAAGACCGTTACAAATGAAACCTATAATGTATCGAGCCGTATGGCACAGTGAGTGCTAGTTTTGGCGTGTTTACTGGTAACACTGAATTACGCGACTGTGGCGACGCCTCCAACTGCCACCTTATGTGGCGGGATCTCTACATGACATGACTTTTGACCTTGGTCCCTTGCAGATGACTGACGTAACGAGCGAGACTGATGGCAACAGCGGCGCATTTTGTTGACATTTATTACAAAGAGATCATTCTAGGTCATGTATCTTTAAATAAAAAAAAAAAAAACAAAGAGATCAAAGACAGTTTCTTCACGATATTAGAGATCGCGCCACATAAATTGGCAGTTCGAGGCGTCGCCACAGTCGCGTAATTCAGTGTTACCAGTAAACACGCCAAAACTAGCACTCACTGTGCCATACGGCTCGATACATTATATTGAAGTTTCATTTGTAACGATCTTTGGTTGCAGAGCTATAAACTCAAATAAAACAAATTAATATACCAAAGTCAAAAGTCAAAATATTTTTATTCAAAATAGGCCCTATCATAAGCTCTCTTTGAAAGTTATTTTATGATCTAAGTACAAATTAAAAAAACTATATATTGACAAAAGGAATATATATGAGTGAAGTGGAAGGGCGGTTACGTAGGGGCCGGCCTAATAAGACATATATGTAACAGTCAGATAGACGCTATATTGAAAAAAGGTGACGTTAGGAGTACCTATAACCGCCGAGAGTGTATTAGAGAATGTATGAATGTCAATGAAGCGAAAGTGGTCTGTCAGGATCGGGACAAATGGGGATCCGTGATCTCTGCCTACCCCTCTACAGGGAATCAGGCGTGATGTGTATGTATGTATGTAAAAAAACTATTTCAAACATGGCACTGAGCATTGTCTTTACATATTTTTACCGAGGTTAGTTCACCAACCATTTCGGCTGCTCAAGATGCCACGTCATGAAGACCACGACCGCTCTGATAAGAGCGTAACGATTGAGAAGAAGAAGTTCAGCGGAGACCCTTGGAGAAGAACTAACAAGAAACTCCAGAAATCAATTTATTATAATCACCCTTAACAAACATAAAAATTACAAAGAGTGGGCAAAAAACACAACGCTGGTAATACTAAATTTACCTTTCATACAAAATAACACGCAATTGCGGAAACGTCAAATTTAGTTCCATGTTTGGCTACTGCCACCTTATGTGGCGGGTACTCTACAAATAATTTATTAATATTTTAATTAAAGATTAAACTATTAAGTGTCATAGTATGATAGAATTAAAAGTATCTATATATACATACATACACATCACGCCTGATTCCCTGTAGAGGGGTAGGCAGAGATCACGGATCCCCATTTGTCCCGATCCTGATAGACCACTTTCGCTACATTGACATTCATACATCTTCTCATACACTCTCGGCGGTTATAGATACACCTAACATCACCTTTTTTCAATATATATACTACAACTTCCAAACTGTATCCTTCTCTTTCCGTAAAAGCTAGGATTGAAAAGGGAATTCATTTTACGTTTATACATGTTGTGCGGTTCAATGATAATAGATTGATAAAAGAGAGACAAGAGGAAGATGGCAAATAAGTAGGTGTCGGCGCAAAAAAACATAAAATGATAGTGAGATAGACAACATATAAGAGCGAGGTTTAGGGTATATTTATAACAACTAAGTATGTATAAAAATGGGCTCGGAACTTAATGAACCAAAGTCAGGATTGAGAAAATTGGCAATCTGTGATCTCTATTCACCCTTTTGCACGGAAATGAGGCTTTATCTCTATTTATGAAATTGTTTGGTGATTTACTGGGTTATTGTCCTCCATATTATTTTCAATAATAAATCACATTTATGATTTTCTATGTACATTTTCACAAAGAAATACTTTTGCCTGATGGAAAACTTACCCTCCCTTAAATAAATAATAGTACAGCTTGGCAAAAAAGAGTAGAAAATAATGGGGGCGCCACTAAGTTTTTTCATGGCAACCCTTAAAGTGGACAACCTAGTCTTGGTACTTAGTACATAGAAGTATTATTTGTGTAACATTATGGGCATTTGCTAATCCGACATGCACTTGACTATTGTTTCATATTAGCCATTGTTAATCTTCACGCTTTGATTAATATATGTACCAAACTTCAAAAAAAATATCCATATTTTATTTAAATAAATTTTTTTCCAAAAATTCTACCGCCTCCACGTTCATATCCTCTAACTAACTAACAGATATTGAAGTGGGATCTGGGGGAATATTGTTTAATGTATACTAAAAATAATAAAATAATTAAAAATACTCAAAAGTATCAACTTCATTAATGCGCGCCACAGTATTGAACAAAGATGTAAACATAACCTCTGTGTTCGAAGTTTATTGTATAATATTACACTTATCTCGTATGCAAGCAATTCACAGTGGTTTATAGTTCATCAAGTAATGCATTTACCAACTATATACAACAAAATAAACGTTTAGATACCGGTCATTTTAGCAGTTCTTTGATAAACATCGTCCACATCCGAAAGAATAGATTTGTCCTTTTTTCCGCCAGACATTTATTAAAAACTTTGTAAATCACACTCCTGACATCACTTCGGATAGTCTTATTCATTTTAATTAACTTTCTACGTATTTACATAACCGTTTTATGTTAGAGTTTATTTGAAACAAATATTTGGAAATTTGACATCCTTTTGTTTACATAATTATTTTTTATTTTTTAAGGTTGCAAGATCACAAATAAAAGTTTACGTTTCTAGACGTTTTTGCCAAGCTGTATGTTGTAAATGGCGACACGGTTTGGTGGTTAACCATGTCTCTATCTGGTCAACTCGTAGATGAATTGCCATAGATTTAATATCTCCGGAACTACGTAAGTATTAATTGTCATGGCAGTTTATTTTGTTAAATTTGTGACAATATTCTAAAATTTACTTTGAACAGTTTAATTAGTATGCAAATCGCATTATCCTTTGTTATAAAAAACAATATTATTTATAATTATAGATAGATGGTATAGCCAATCGTGTACTTCATGAGATTGAATCTGAATCCCCTTCCTGTGAGCTGATACGAATCAATATTTATAAAAGTAAAATAGCATGCATATTATAACAGCGAAACACATTATATTGCAATTTTAACAGCGAAATATTTAATTTGTAAATGCTCTTTTTTATCTGAAAAATAGAATGATTCGAAAATTTGTATGTATATCGAACGACTTTTAGCTATTGTGTAATTTTTTGTTATAACAATCAGTTTAATTTATTTTAAAAATGAATCTCAAATATTGTAGTCTTACAAGTAACCAAATCACATGCCCCTTCCCTAATGTCAATTTTGCTTTGGTTACGAGTTGTATGTATTGCAAGAAGGTGAACAAAACTAATTGAAATGTCTTTATTATCTTGTAGTAAACATAATAGAAATATACTTTTTACTTAGAATTTAGTGGTATAAGTGGTTATAAACAGAATACAAGAGCTATGCGGACTGTAAATCAACATCTCATGGAAGAAAAGATGGACGAGGCTATGTTGCACTACATGAACGCTCATCCACAAAATGAGGTTTGTTTTTCACATTTAGTCTGAACAATTTAATGTTAGATTGCTCTATGTTAAACGAAATAATTAATAAATAATTACCGAACTTGAGTAAACGGCTATAATCTAATAATACAACGAGATATATTTACATAGCTGAAACACACGTACAAAACAAAACACAATTACGATAATAAGTTTAAAATCTAAGTATAATGATTTATAATACCATGGGTGAGACACGAAGCCTTCATGGGTACTCAGAAAACTGTATGTGCATGTTTTACTTTATATCAAAACTAAGGAATAACCATTATATACTACAAGTTAACTAGTTCTCACTGATTTTAGAATGTAATTGAGCTTATTCTAATTGATATCCTTTTCTAGAGATTATTTAACCAGAGTTGTAGATACTCAAGTGGTTAGAATGTGTAACTAATTACTTAGTTATGTTTAGGCATGAAATTAAAAAATAAAATTACCTATAGAACAAGAGTCATTCTCATACTTAGTAGTCTCAGAGCTAGGTTAGTTGCCTACTTTAGTTCCCTCTGTTATCTATTTTCCTGTAGTACTTGAGCATTTGAGTGGAAACTAAAGATAAATATACTACTTTGTATTTTAATTTCAGCAATCACATATAGATAATAGCCTATCGTTAAGTATTCAAGACCAAGGCGGTGGGAGAGTGCTGACATTGTCGCATCTACAACACACATACAATAACCAAATGGGCAGGTAAGTTTGTTGTAAATACTTTTCTATTATTATTCTTATATACTTACAGTATTTTTTTCCAATTCAGAGATAAATAGAATTCTACGAACTTATATCCTTAGCAGCAAGTCATAAAAGTAATAAGTTCTTAACAGATGGGCAGAGATAAATCTGATAGTCTGTTATGCTAAAGCTAATATTGTCTCTGATATGACTATACCAACTAGGTTTTTAATAAAATATTTAATATAAATTGGTTTTAATATAAATTGAATATAATTTTGACCCATCCAGACAAATATCATTAAATGAACCCACCAATGATGGCCAGTGGAGCGAGGAGCTGATGGACCCAGACTCCCGGCTCTCTGCCATTATGTCGCATTTCAGCCAGACCACCAGGACTACTTCGCTGCATCATAAGGTATAGTTATTTATGACCATAATTGTCATTTTGACATGATTTCCTTGTAAGTACATACAAAAACCTATCACGTTGGGTGCTGTCTATCTAGTGATACGCGGGCTTCGAATGACCCATACCTAACATGCCTTCAAATTTCGGAGATGGGCATTCAAGCCTCTGACTACCCCGCCATAATAAAAAAGAGAGTGTGTATACACAAGGCGTGAAGCGTATGTTATGTTATGTACATACAATTACTTTGTTTTAAAGATTTGGAGCAAATGATGTATGGTCACTTATAAAGCATGTTTTCCCCTTGATGGGCACCCTATATGATGCTAATAATTATGAACTGGCGAAACATGTACTCTGAGTGACACATTCCTTTCCAATGATGATGGTTTTCCAACAAATGTTTGACAATATCTTACAAGGTTGTGCTCTATGACTTTATTAAAAAATATAAAATCATAAAGCACAACATTATAAGATTAAAAAATATTAACAGCAGTGCGTTTAAGTCAGTTGTTTTATAATTACAGGGACCTGTACGTAATGATGTGGATGCAACAGTTATGCTGGATGGAACCCTTAGACTGTTCAATAGTCAATCCTTGGTAAGGTTTTTGTATATGCATACTAATAATTACTATACTTTTTGAGAGAACATCCTTTTTTGTTTTTCCTGATATCTTGTTTTTTATATGTTTACTTGGAATGACACCTGTCATGTTTAGTGCTAGTTATCTGGTAAAATGTGGGTTTGATGGAGCCATATAAGTCCTACTCTCTAGTCTCTACCTACAGAGACACACTAACTTGTAACTATCCGATAAGGGATAATTATTATGAACTGTATGTTATGTGATTAAATCATATTATGGTATCCTACACAGGACCAGTCACCTGAGTCGTTGCAGGTGGAGGTGCCAACGTCATTGACACCCTTACCTCCCCTTCAGAACATGAAGAGGTGTGAACCTGACACCTGGTTTGGTGAGAAGACTAAAGCGGCGCTCAAGGTTAGTAGTTTAGGCTAAAGGAATTCTCTATTATTTTGCAGGAGCATTGTAAAGTATATGATATAAGTATGATATAGTATAAGTATATGATAAGCATATAATAGTAGGTTTTTGCTCAATGTTTTACTTGAATGTAGTAGTAAAAGTGAGATGAATAGTATATTGTCAAAATGTACATACATTTCCATCGAAGCACAGCAATAGAAAAAAATCATTCACACATAATGAGCCTGATAACCAAGCCCTGTAAATTACGATTTAAACCACACCATACTCCTTTAACTACCAATAAATTAATTTAATTAAAATTCTTTGTAGTACTAATTAAAAAATCTTAATTGAACTATCCTGTACCCCCAGGGCACAGGTCAATTAGTCCCAGAAGACGGTCAGGTCCTAGAGCTGGGCACTGGCACAGCCACGAAGCAGCACAGCAAGAAGAGTCTGCCGCACAAGAAACGGATCTCCAGGAAGCTCAAAAGAAGTACAGGTGGAAGTACTCCGCAACAGGTCTGCGAGGTAAGTGCATTTAGTCATTAACTAGAATTGCACAGGAGAAATTATTCTAAAGTGAAAATGTCTATTAAAAAACATATTTTTAAAGTAACAAAAAGTTGCATAGTGATACCACGTTCCTCCACAAAAGGTAACTGCTGCAATCATATTGTTAAATTCAAAATAGTAAGTAATCTAGTCTAAGATAACATCTACTCTTTATGTCTATATTCTGATGGGTTGAAAGATGTCTAATTTAATTTGACCCAGAGTTAAAGGTTTAATAATTTTATATTAGATAATGAATCTGATAACTCCTACAGTTAATGATTTATTTATTTGCAGGAGATAGTGGTGATAAGCTGCACAGACGAAGGTCAGCAGGAAGTGATCCTGCCGGACAACTTTGTGTCAGGAGTGCCCCACCCCACTCAGATGCCTGGAGACACCCATCACATCACCCAGGAGGTAGGGCGAATTCATTTGTATTTATTCATGGCTTAATAAATACGAAACATCAGAGTATGAAAGTATGATTCTTCACATAGGGTCCTGATTATTTAGTAAAATATAGATTTGGTGTGGATCATGTATATTGCATATCTATGCAGATTGACACTGTTATATGAATATCCCACAAGGTCGTGAAGAGTTCATTAGTATTAAATGGCGTATTTTTTCCACTGGTCATATGAAGTGAGGTACTTTCTTTTTAACTCGTGGGTTCAAGATCGTAATAGAATAACTAACTACGATTGCGATAGAAACTAGATCCGTTGATTACCTGTGTATGTATATTCACGCCTCTACGTTCCCAAGGGGATAGGCGGACTATCGATCGCAATCTGGAACGATCCCGATAAATCTCTCTAGTTAATTATTATATAATTTTAATAATCTTTTATTTATTATTGAATTCGACGTAGCTCAGTTTTTTGGGGCTTGGCACTGTATTAGTGGGTACAGGGTTCAAATCCCGCTTGAGCATGTACCAATGGAAATGAATTTTAATGAATTTCCATGTACATTTTCGTAATAAAAACACATTTACGAAATGCATGAAATTATAAGGTGAGGGAAATCATCGGGAAGAAACCTACCTGTTCGTTGAACATGTAATAGTTAGTGCTTGTAAATGGCGACATGGCTTACCACCTGCCACATTGAGTACTGACTATCTGGTTAACACGTGGGTTCGAGGTGTCCATAGAATTACTACCTTTGCAATTGCGGAGATGGACACCTGAACCTCTGACTACCCCGCAAGGGTTAATGGTCGTGAATGAGTTTTTTTTTGTTATTATTAACCTACCTCTATTTTGTATATAGGTGCGTGCCATATTCATATGCCAGTTATGCGGCGAGTTCTTTGGTGATGAGCAGCTCAAGTTCTACCAGCACTTGAGGCAGCACTACGAGCCTCCGCTGCTCATGGACCAGCCAGTGTCTCATTTGGCCATTGACAAGGTGGGTTATGTAAGGTTTGAAAATATATTACATGTATACTTTCGTCGAGTCTTAATACTCTTCCATATCACTACATTGTATAAAACAAAGTCGCTTTTTCTGTCCCTATGTCCCTTTGTATGCTTCAATCTTTGAAACTACGCAACGGGTTTTATAGAGTGATTCAAGAGTAAGGTTTATATGTATAATAACATCCATTAAATAGTGGAGTAGGCTATATATTTTATACCCGTGCGAAGCCGGAGCGGGTCACTAGATTTATAATAGAGTTACTTTCGTTATGGAATGGCCGCTGACAAGAAGAAGTGGGGTGTTATGGGGGATACCAGATAATAATGATTTGATATCGGGGTTGAGTTGACATTAATACGGAATAATCCTGATTCATTAATAGCGTATCACCCAACGTAGTATCCAACAGATTCCATTCCCATTCTTTTTATTTAATAAAATAATCATTTCAATTATAGTGACGATCTCCGTGACCTGAACGCTAATCGTGAGGTCTCGGGTTCGATTCCCCGAGTTAAGAACTCCGCTTTTCTTCTGCTTTCCAGTCTTGTCGTTGATTATATATGCTATATATGTATTTATCTATATATAATAAGTATATATTTCTTAAATATACATTGACTAGTACCCTTAACACAAGTCTTAAATGTACTTACCAAGGGGCTAGTTCAATTGGTGTAATAACGTCCTACAATATTATTATTATAGTGTGTATAATTAATTAAACTAATGTTGGTTAATATTTTAATTCATATTCCAGATGACCAATCAATGTGTGGTAGACACTGGGGTCAACCTACCAGATTCGATAGTAGAGTTATCCCTAGAAGACACGCTACCTAAAACCTCAATGTACCAAACTGACAAACTGTATACAAGTGAAAAGAGTCTTTTGTACAATACAAATAAGGCCCAATATACAATGGCAGTGGACAAGGAAGTGCATGGGAGTAGTGATAAGTTGTATGAGGTGCATAAGGAACCGGCGTTTGTTTGTGTAAGGTGTAATAAGGTGTTTAGTAAGCAGAAACATTGCGAAGCTCACATGAGGGAGGTGCATTCTAGGGTGAGTTGATAGTTGTAACTTGCTTTCATTCATACATACATATTGGTCATGGCCCTAAAAAGGGGTAGGAAAAGATCAGACACTATTTTTAAAGATTTTGGTACTGAAATTACGCTTCGTTGACATCATTATACGTAACATACGAGTAGATGGTGGTTTTATACACTTCTTATGCCACGCTTTAGTATAACGTATGTATGTAAATGTGTGTCTGCTAATAATGTGATTGACTGACGAGCTGTCTTTCGACTCGGTCTGTCGTTGGAGGCGACTAAGGGACTAGCGGTTAATGGAATTTATTGGGCAATAGGATAGCAAACCAATGCGCCTTATGGTATCCGATTGACTAACAACCTGTCACCAATATTCCATATGATGTCCCTACCATAATATTGATGTGTCCTAGAATATTAATAGATTACTATAAAATTTTCTATCATCTCATATACCCAATCACATATCTATATATTGTGTTTCTTTATATTAGCAATCCGAAGAGTTGAACGAGTTCAGTGAGCCTGAAGACCTGATGGCTGGCATCCATGTGGCCGTGGACGATGCAGAGCATTACGAACCCACGATCCTGCCACACCTCACCGTGGAGAATGGTCATGTGCACCAGGATACCAGCGTTGGGAAGGCGTGGTTAGTAATTAAACTTTACTCATTATATCGCACCTTCGGGACCAAACTCGCACTTGTGCAACTTTCTACGAAAATGACTTAAGTATACAGAATTAACCGCGATAATCGACTTTATATACACAGCAAAAAGTTTTAAAATCCTTTGAAAAATGGAGCGGTGAGGCGGGGGAGTATGTTATGTATTACGCGTAATTGAAAGAGAATTTTAGAGTGAAAAATCGCTCTCCTGTAAAATTAGGTTTGTTGCATAAGTGCGAGTTTGGTCCCGAAGGTGCGATATTATGCCTACGAAATTTCGGAGACGGCCACACAAGCCTCTGACTATCCTGCGACAACAACAAAGGGAGTGTATATACAAGTAGTGAAGCGTATGTTATTACATTATGAATACCCGAACCGTTGAGTACACAACAAGGGATGGTGGTGCTGAAATGTATGTATGTTTTATATATGTTGTGGAAGATTGGAAAATAGATAGAAAATAGAGAAATATTGAAGTACATATAGACAGTAAAAAATTTGAATACACGTAATCATTAGTTGAATAATATATGATAATATTTACTATGACTGATTGCATCTGTTTATCTTTACAACTTACTCTAAGTTAACAAATGGCATCTAAAAAGCCCACTTTCCCTTACAAGATACTTATCGTTACATTTCCCTTCACAGGTTCCAAGTGGTCCGTTCGTCTAGTCCTCAAAATTCGACTTCTCAACACAGCCACGGCGCAATGCAATGCGGTGCAGATGGGGCGTACTGTCCCGTTTGCCCCACGAGGGATACCACTCTGTCACAGCATATTAAAGGTGAGTGTTTCGCATATAGTTTCTAATTATATGTAGTACTAGTGACCCGCTCCGGCTTCGCACGGGTATAAAATATATAGCCTACTCCACTATTTAATGGATGTTATTATACATATAAACCTTCCTCTTGAATCATTCTATCTATTAAAACAAACCGCATCAAAATCCGTTGCGTAGTTTCAAAGATTTAAGCATACAAAGGGACATAGGGACAGAGAAAGCGACTTTGTTTTATACTATGTAGTGATGATGAGGGACAATACCTATTCCTAAACCTACCTACCTATAGCTTGGAAGAGGTAATACATACATAGTCAGTGCTTGTAAATGCCTACCACCTGTCAGATTAGATGCTGGCTAGGTAGTAGGTTAACGAGTTGGTTTGAGATCGCCACAGCACTATATAATGCAAAATTGGGGAAATGGACGCGCGTACCTCTAATTACTCCTTAGTTATAGACGTAAAACTTTTCTTCTTCAAGATACATATAATTTTTAACGTAATAAGTCCTATATACACGTAATTAATTGGAATGGAATTTCCTGCCTGTCTCTGTATTTCCGGAGGTATTTAATCCACAGTTGTTCAAAACTAGGGTGCATAGGCATTTTTTGGGCAAGCTCGCTACATCTTAGACTCTGTCTGTCGCCTCCTTCGAGGTGCAAACAGGGTCAAGAGTAAACATTTCAGTTAAAAAAAAATTAATAATTCCGATCTATCCTTCCAGAGGAGATGCTCCAGCGTATACTGTGCAACGACATAGACGTGGGGCATAGTGAGGCACAAGAGTTCCCGCACATCATGAGCCAATCAGAGCCGCCGGTGGACACGCCCAAGCCGCCCCCGCAACCCCCGCCGCCTCCGCCGCCGCCCCCGCAGCCACCGCAAGAACTGGCCGAAGAGATGGAAGTTAAAGAAGAGGCTGTGCAGTATGAAATACAGGTATAATTAATGGCCACATTGTTTTAGTTCCAAATTAGTGGCGCTGTAGTCAACGGAGACCTGTCAAATGCCAACCGGTCGCTTTTCATAATGTAAACAAACATGTATTTGTTAAATAATTTAATTAAACATACGTTAAAACAATGATTTAATAAAAATTATTAAATTATTTAATAAATTTTTATCATAAACAACGTTGAACTATTGATAAACAAATAGATTATTAGAAACTGATTAGAAATTGACTCTTGACAGGTCTCCATTCTCACTAGCGCCCCTAGCGGCATAAAAAAGTGAGGAATGCTGCCATTATAGTTATTTTTAAACACTCGCGATTTATACTCATTTTATTTACTATAAGAGACCGGGTCATATCACGATAAGTTAATAAAGATATCTGATTACCTTTATTTTTTGCCCGACGTTTCGACCCAGTTGCATAGGCCGTGGTCGCGGGAAGACTAGCTAGCTAGCTAGACTAGCGGAAAGTCCGTCTCAGCTAATGTCTGTTTACCCTCTCAAGGTAATCAGAAATGTTTATTTATTTATCGTGATATGACCCGGTCTCTTATAGGTATAATTATATTGTGTAAACTGCGTTAACTTTGAAGCGATTGGATTGCCTAGTATACGATTGGATTGGAGTTTCATTTGTGTCACTTTAGGTAAAACTATCGCGGTGGTTGATATAGTATATCTGATAGGCTGTTCAATTGTACCTTAGGTGCCTGCTATTGAAGTAATGCAGTCAAATAGCTTTTTATTTTCTTCTTAAAACAGCATGTGTTATATGAACAGGTACATACGTATAACGTCCCTTCCTTTTTATATTGTTGAACCTAAACAGGCATACATAGACAAACATAAGCATGTGATTGAATTAATATGAAAAAAAATGTGTCACGTTATTCGCTCATCGTCCAATAAAGTTCATTTATCTGTAATCTTACGACAAAAGGCAGTTATTCACTACAATTTACCTACACTTTCTATCACACTAGCTATCACAGGCAATATAGGAATCTATTTTTTTTATTTCCACAGCCATCGACACCAAGAAAAGTGTTCGAGTGCCGTATCTGCGACCGCGAGTTCAGCCACCGGAACAGTCTGCTCTATCACAAGTACATGCACGAGGGGGTCCGCTCTCACAACTGTCCGGAGTGCGACAAGTCCTTTTATACCAAGTACGACCTTAAGGTGAGAGGAATAGAAACTATTTTATGTGTTGTAAGAGAATAATAAGGAAATTTAACTTATAATTAACTAGCGACCCGCTCCGGCTTCGCACGGGTATAAAATATATAGCCTACTCCACTATTTAATGGATGTTATTATGCATGTGAACCTTCCTCTTGAATCACTCTATCTATTAAAGAAACCGCATCAAAATCCGTTGCGTAGTTTCAAAGATTTAAGCATACAAAGGGACATAGGGACAGAGAAAGCGACTCTGTTTTATACTGTGTAGTGATGGTTGTCCTAAAAGATAATCGTACATAAACGTACATCTATATCTTTCGGGGTAAACCTTATGGTCAATTCTGAAACTCTGTACCTCATCGATAATTATATTCTTCATACTGTTTAGTATTAGGTACTATCAGAAGTTGGATTGCATTTATATATAATATTGGAGTTTATCATCATTCTAAGACATAATTAATAATTAACGGGACTTATCGCGTAAGTTTTATATAATAAAATTACCTTTATTAACCCGACGTTTCGGCTACGTTGCAGTAGCCATGGTCACGGGCAGACTGACGATTTATATTTCTTCGCCTCCACCGCAGTGTTCTGTCAGATTATTCTACGACTACCATCACTGCAACGTTTTTATCAATAACACGCGACCTACACACTACACTCACAGGTATCTTGTGGCTTCACATGATCATGCTGAGCCGAATGGGGATTATATAAAAAAACTTCTATTAATCATGAGTATAAATCGCGAATCTCTTAAAACTATTTTAAGACATGCCTGAAAGTAAGTGACATTATTATATTTACATCCCAATATAGGATAGGACGTATACTTAAGTGATTTTATAGTATAGTATATAATATAGTATAGTGAATGAAGGTGCTCATTTATTGTCCTAGGTCCACTTCCGCTGCCACACGGGCGTGATGCCATATAAATGCGAGCAATGTGGGCGACGCTTCCGTTTCTGGAGCGACATCAAGTACCATATGGATTCGAAACATTCTGATAAGGTAATAGCTTAATAAACCTTAAAAAAAAGTTAAACGTTTTTATTCAACATAAGTACAAGTACAGCACATTCATTGAAAGTCAAAACATTTGCCTGACACTGGTTGTCTCTTTGCATTGAAATTCTACCGTTGGTTCGGAAGCCCTGGCTCGGAGAAGAACCAACAAGAAACTCCGGATTTCAGGATTTTTTGCCCAGTGCCAGTTACAAAAACAAATTATACAGAAATATAATTATCTTTGCACATATAGCTTAGATGCACTCATTGCCAAACTTAGATGCACTCATTGCGAATCTTAATCACTACAATAATATTATTAAGATACTATATTCTTGTCCATTTTTAACAACCGGGGTTGAAATAAATACAAATAAAATTATTTACATATGTTCTGGTTCACTTAACAATACTACCAGGGTTGTGAAGACTTTTCTATGAAAGATGATAGGTTGTTATCTCATGCATGGATTCTTTTGATCTCCAATCTCTTATTTGCCTCCTATGACAATTGTAAGAATAGTAGCTCGTCAGCGTTCTATCTAGGCACCATATTATAGAATAGAATAACGTTTATTCACAAGCACAACAATACAACACACATTACAAAAATTGGAAAAAAACACATACGAAAAACAGTAATTGTCGGGCGCGCTGTATTGCTGTCGTGAAAGGGCCCAGACTCAGCATATGTCGGGAACCGGAAAGTTCACGACGCCGATCCTCCGTCTGAGCCGGTTATTACTACGGTACTTTTTCATTCTCATGTATTGTGATTATTGTATTGTTCTTCATTATTAATATCTAGCCCATCCTCTTTTATAGAAGAAGTACAAGTGCTCGTTCTGCGTGAAGGAGTTCGCGCGCAAGTACTCGCTGGTGGTGCACGAGCGCATCCACACGGGGGAGCGCAACTACAAGTGCCCGCACTGCGACAAGAGCTTCCGCACCTCCAGCTACCGCGCCACGCACATGCGCACGCACACCGGTATGCCGCCTTACTATATAGCGTATTCGCGTCAAGAAAATAGTGACGTCATCATTACCCAAACGATTTGACCAATGAGACGTGACAACGAATGTCTGCGATTGGTCAATGTGACTTGTTTTCTCATTTACTCACGTCTCATTGGCCAGTTTAACCTCTGATTATCATGACGTCACTATTTACTTAACGCGAATAGCCTATAGGAATGACTATCACTACATAGAGTATAAAACAAAGTCGCTTTCTATGTCCCTATGTCCCTTTGTATGCTTAAATATATGAAACTACGCAACGGATTTTGATGCAGTTTTTTTTAATAGATAGATTGATTCAAGAGGAAGGTTTATATACTTCTGGACACATCTATTGGCCACCTAGCATTTTCAGTTTCGTTTGGTCCCAGCTAAAATTTTTTATTAGGTCGAGTTAAAAGGTTTTATGCAGTTTTTAACCTGGCATATTCACAATGTGATTCAATAGTCTTTTTGAATTTCGAACACAGAATTTAAAGAAACAAAAGACAATTTGGAGCTTGTTTGTTGATATCAAACAATTGAAACCTAAACTCTAAGGTGGGCCAATAGATGTGTCCGGAAGTGTTATTTATATAATTTATATGAAACTCTTCAGACATATGTATATGTGGTTATCTTGGATTAGAACTTCTATTCAGTGTAGAAAGAAGAAAGTCAGTATCACTGAAGTGGCATTATAGAGACCTGTTCGCTCGTAATGTTTCCCTATAGTAGTACTGCGAATATTTGGTTAATTAAAATATTTGATTTAATTTAATATCACATTATATGATGTATGCGTAGATTGCCCTATTTCATGGAAAAAAAAACTATATTTGTTACTTGAGTTTCAGACCAGTTCGGTTATTAATCCGTATATTGAAATAACGATGATGCAGATATTTTCTTGACACATTAATTTATTAGTTTTCCGTTACACAAGTAGTTAACTCAGAATAATATCCTGTAAATACATTTTTTAACTAAATTAACTTTTACAGATTACCGACCTCACAGTTGTCCTGAGTGCACCAAATGCTTCAGGGTGGCAGCAGACATGCGGCGTCACTTCCAAATACACGTGAAGCAGAAGATGCGAATAGAAAACGGCGACAAAGAGGAGAAGAAGGAACCCGAAGACTCAAAGAAAGTAGGAAAAGAACCGAAATCTAAGAAGAGCTCAAAAACGCCAGGTATACTTAAAAACGCAGATAAAAAAACCAAAAGCAAAAAGACCAAAAAAGGCGCCGTACCTAACGTGACGGTGACGAATAATGAAGACGGCGAAATCTTTACTAAAGTATCAGAGGACCTTACTAAAGAAACGTCCGATGAAGAAAAGTTAACAGAAGATTTGACGCCGTTAACTCCCTTAAAAGCCAATTCTGTGAATGACGAGAGAATAGTCAGGACAGACACGCCGAACACGGATGGGAAACTAACTGTGTATACGTTGATAGAGAAAAAGAATTCGGGTATAGTACCGTCTTTTTCTAATGACGTCAGAACGAATTTAGAGTTAAAGGAAGATAGGCTAGGAGCAGATTTGAACGAGAATGTCTTTTTGGATAGATTGAATGCGTTGTATAATATACCAGCGGTTTGAGACTTGACTGGTGTCAATTTTGGGATTTGATATCGATAGCTACTTATACTATATACACCTTCTAACCGAAACGAGCATACGTCGTCAAATGTTTGTCATATCGCTGTCAAAAGAAATCAAGTTAAGTATATCAAACCAATTTCGTATGTTAATGTCACTTGTACAATTTGTATATAAGCTATAAAAGTAATTAACTACAAACGAAAGACTGCAGTAATTTTAAGTAATATTAGTTAGATTTATTAATTATATACAGTGTATCTTTTGGATATAACATAATCTTTCTTGTACATAAATTAAAGGTAGTTCACTGATGCAATAATTAATTAAAATGAATTTGGTTGGTTTGTGTTGTGTTGGTTGAAAAATATATTTATTCAAACTTTTTATATGTAGGCACAGCCAGTTGTCATTAGTTTATTCGTCTGGGTAAAGTATTAATATACTTTCAGCATTTGAACCCCCCGGAACATAGCAGTGACTTAAATGTAACTCAATGTATAATGCATTATTTAATACATGTTTTAATTTGTAAAAAACATAATTGTCGATCACCTCAATATCAATTCAATTGGCTAATCAATATAGTTAATCAAATAAGACAATGCATCCTTATTTTTTTAGTTAACGAAACCTATTTGACTTAAATTAGTAAGGAATCGATTTTTGTATAATCGACATATAGCATTTCTTAATTTAAAGAACCATAAATAATTTTAAATAAAATTGGCCACTTTAATTTTTTTTTATGATTATGATTTATTACTTGTATTTAAAATATATACTGAATCAATACAAATCATTATAAACTTTTTTTACACATACACATAGATGTCTTATACAAAAAATGAGTTTCAATCAAATTTTCTCTTCTCTGTATTACTTTTACTGTATGCAACAAGCTTTTTCATTATACTGTCATGGATTTACATAGTCTTCTTTGTGTATGATATTATTGGTTTTCGGTTTATTATGATTAATTAGTTATTTTTTTGCTTAGTTGTTGATTCTATCTTATGCATAATCAATTTCATCTCATAGGGAGATTATCGTAGTTGAATTTCTAACATATATTTGTTGGCATTTCAGAACGTGTACAAGTATGAATATTCTCCCATTTTCAATCCAAATGAACGTAACAATATAAATATTTCATATTTAATGAATAAATTGTTAATTCTTTAAAATGTGAGTATCTTATAATTGTTACACTCTTATCTTGACTAGTGTTACTTCAAAATCAATCAAAACTAAGTGTAATAAATTAGAAAAGGTTGTAATAAAAAATAATATTATATTCAAATACCTCTACCACAATACAGTACAATACTAGCCTCTACTACACCTTTTTTGTTGTACGCATTGTCATTTATGTATGGTTAAACGAAAATACAGCCGCTATTTTGTATAATTCACTCAATGAATATTATCAGAGTAAAAGCAGCTAGTGACAATATATTAATATGAAACAGGTAATACACTAAGTTAGTAAACTGATCATGAACCAAAATTAATGTAAAAAAATCGCAATATTAAATAATAATATCATAATTTTATTTCTACAAGTGCCAAATCGTCTTAATTCTAATTAAACTTAAATATAACTTAGTATTCATGTTTGTATCAAGTAACTATGTTCACAGCCAATGTCTGAGAGAAATCGTTAATAATAAGTTAAATAAACTAGTGTGTAAATGAAATTGTAAATAATTTTATTAATTTAAACATTGTTAAGATTTTTCACATAGACTTAAGTATGAATAAAACCTACAATAAATATTTAGTTTCATTTGAAGTCAAATATTTGGCGTCATAATTTACAGTCGCTAACGGTGAGGCATCGTGAGGAAATCTGCCTATCCCTCCGGTATCCGGTTGCCAGTGCCTGTATACGGCAATACGGTACACTACCTATCACGGGTGCTGTCTATCTAGTGAAACCACGATGGCCACTCAAGCCTCTGACTACGCTACCACAATAAAAAAGGTCAAGTCGTAAATATTATGTCATGTTATTTGACGGCATTGTATCTAAAAATATTATGTACAAAAATGCAAAGCCGTGGTGAACTGGAATTGCTTTCTAATTAAACTTATTCTCGTTTAGGCTACTTCTGTGTCTATATGACAAGAATAGAGGTCGAGAGGTAAACCTTTTACATATAAAAAGTATTTGCGATTCCAACACCCTAATCTCTCTATCTTTACTACATATACTATGTAGGTAGGCATTTACAAGCACTGACTATGTATGTATTACCTCTTTCAAGCTATAGGTAGGTAGGTTTAGGAATAGGTATTGTCCCTCATCATCACTACATAGTATAAAACAAAGTCGCTTTCTCTGTTCCTATGTCCCTTTGTATGCTTAAATCTTTTAAAACTACGCAACGGATTTTGATGCGGTTTTATTTAGTAGATAGAGTGATTCAAGAGGAAGGTATATATGTATAATAACATCCATTAAATGGTGGAGTAGGCAATATATTTTATACCCGTGCGAAGCCGGAACGGGTCGCTAGTTAATTATAAAATTTAATCATCGATGTTGCGTTGATGGTGTTATTGATACGATTATATTAGTGACAGGAGGATGGCACATCGTTCAATGATTCTATTTATCCTTACGGGGACGAATAACACGTAGCATTCTATTTAGGTCTTAGACTAACCCCAGACTTAAGGTTATATTATTATTCACTAACACTTATTTATTTACCCGTTGAGAAGTAAAACATTTGTGTATGTTGTACGTACGCTATGGTGTTTCACCTAAAATGGCAACGCTCGCGTAGTGAATAGCAGAGCAATGATTGTGCAGTTATTTTGGATGGTGAATTATAAATTTAGATCGTATCTGCGTTTAATTCTGTAGTTAATGTAAACAGGGCCTTAATTAAGAACTTCGCGTGTACCACGGGGGCGGGTGCTGTGTGACCAGCGCTCTTTACTTCTACCATACCCCATAACTGTTCTTGGACGTAAATGCCTGTAACATATATAGATTTATGAGGTGGTGATCTTCAACCTGTTACAACAACTTACCACATTACCGTTTCCGGAATCCAGAATTTGTAGTATTCGAATGCTACTTTCCAATCACCAACGCACAAACTCTTGTGATGGAACATCACTATTGTAGGTGAAGTTCGCTAACACAATCAATCAATAAGCTTATACTAGTCCACTGCTGGACATTGGCCTTTCCAAGGCTACGCCACAAAAACGATCATTCGTGGCCCATCATTTATATGGGATGAAGATATCATACAGCGAGGCCATCGCTCAAGAGATTTAATTTGCTGCAGTAGTTTAATTGCTAATGTTCCTTATAAAAAGCCCATTACTAGGAAATCGAGTAAAAGCTGGCAACACTGCGTGGGTCTGACAGATTCATGGGCGGACATGTTTGTTTATTTTCCGCGGGAATGCGCTACGAGTGAACTTATTGTTTTTAGGAAACCACGTATCTACTGCTCCCGATGAAAGACTGTTTAGTTTAACCCGGGCTTTATTTTTATATGGTAATCTAATGAGTCAGGATTCCTTTTTATTGGGTGATTGGCTTCATTAGGTGAACTCTGTTTTTAGAGATTTTTTCTGTTGATGTACATACATACATTTTACGGCTTGTGTACACACACTCTCTTTTTTATTGCGGGGTACTCAGAGGTATGAATACCTATCTCCGAAACGGCTCGTTAGGTATGAGCCACTTAAAGCCTGCGTCTCTCACTAGATAGACATCACCCAACGTGATAGGAAGAGAACCGTATGGCCGTGTACAGGCACCGGCTATTACCTATCCCGACGCATAGGGAGGTTTCTTCATGATGTCCTCACCGTTAGACCTAGCGTCTAATAAGATGTCAGAGATCTTCCCCAGTAGGCACTAGTCTTCTTCTGTTGACAATAAGGAAACATCGTTAAGTATCTGTTTATTAAGCGGGAGAGTGAATACAATATTACTAAAACTGGATATGAGTGAGGTTTAGTAACCATTATTAGCTCTTAGCAATGCAATGGTGGTATCATCCAATGGGACAGATGGTAGGAGGGCAATGAATTTTTACTGCCCTTTCTAAAAATGGGAAGATTTTCTCCCATTGTTTTTATTGCATCAGTAAGTGATGTAAGTTTTGATTTAAACCCAGTAAATATTCGTCACATGTTTGCTCGGGTGAATTTGGGCCGGTGGGGAGAGAAAATAAGAAAAAGCCTTTTATAATTGCCATAAACCAAAGTCATAGGTACTTTTGTATCATAATTACATCACGTATGATGCCATCTGGTCAAAAGGGTAATCGATATGGATCCCTCATTCCCTAATTACGGAAGAGGACACGTGTCTATCTATGTACATATGTATGCAAGTGTAATTATAGTTAATGTTGTTCTGGAATTCTGTGCAACGCAAAACCGTATGTTTCTGGATAACGCATTAATTACGCCCGTGGGCGCCCCCAACTAAACCCTGTTTACTCTTCGGAGAAAGGAATGCGGTTCTGGCCAAGTGACTAAGTCGCAGAAGCATCTTGTTTTCCATGAACATCGAAACAATATTTTGGGGAGGTTAAACGCTTAGGAGTACCAATAACCGCCGAGAGTGTATGAGAGGATGTAATGAAGCGAAAGTGGTCTGTCAGGATGACAAATAGGGATCCTTGATCTCGGCCTACCCCTATACAGGGAATCAGGCGTGATGTGTATGTATGTTACAGGCTTGAACGACCATTGTTGTCTCTGCGAACGTTTATCTATTCGTTCGTAATAGCGTGTTTAACAGAAACCCAATAAATGGTGACATGTAAGAAAACCAATGCTGTTCCGAAGTATGAAGCCTATGTTTTATAATAAAGTTGTGATAAGAAGGCGGTTCCAAAAAAGTAAGCTAACAAGCTGCCCCTGGCATGTCATAGAAGGCGACTAAGGGATTAGAAGTAAATATAATCCATAGGGCGATGGGCTAGTAACCTATCCGAGGTACTGTCAACCCCGAAAGGGATTGATGGACGTGCATGTATATGTATGTATGTAAAAAGAGGATGGTAGAATAAAGTTAGAACCTTAGCAATTATGTCCAATTGTTCGACTGATGTCTCAATTTATAAAAGAATTTAATACCAGAATTACAGACATGTATTATAAACATAAATAAATAATAAACCTAATAAACCCTGTTATATCATTCCTACTTTTCACAATTGCATTCTGAGTTCATAAAATGATCATAATTGAAGTAAATCTTTATCAAACTTTACCTACTCTGCGCTCTCATCTATTTATTTCATCACAGAAATTCACATTTAGATACACTTTCGCTAGTTTTCAAAACCTTATAAAACTCTCAATAACAGATGAGTGTTACTTCCGAAAATTAAACTTTTGACCTGTACGTAACAATTGAGCCAGGCGGTCAAATCAATGATTGTGGTTTGTCATATTCAAAAATGTGTCATCAATATAAAATAACTTTGACGTTGACTCACCTCTATCTTAATATTACTGAAGTTATGCAATACCTGGGCGTGGTAATGTTTTTGTAGTCCTGTGCTAGTCTAGGTCGTTAAAAGAATGCTAACTAGTTGTCATTCTTCCCGGTATGTCGTAGGAGGCAACTAATGGACTAGGTGTAAAAAGAATCTATTGAGCAATGGGCTAGCAATCTGTCACCAATGATCCATTGTGAAATCGCAACCTCAATTCATGCTAATAAGTAACATAGGAGAAATTATATGTTGGACGTTCTATTCACCATGAAAGTGATTAACGGATATGAATGGGTATGTTAATTTGTGGAGGGCTGACCACCAAACCTGAGGTGCTTGCTATCTGGCTAAACGTGCCGAAGGTACATACTACATACACATATTGCGGCGATCACTCAAACTTCTGACTATCTCTTATATTCATAAACTTCACGACTATTATCCCTTCCGAGTTGTTGAGTCAGTTGTTCACGTGTCCAACTACGAATCCACTTGGTAGAGTACCCGCCACATAAGGTGGCAGTTGGAGGCGTCGCCACAGTCGCGTAATCCAGTGTTGCCAGTAAACACGCCAAAACTAGCACTCCACTGTGCCATACGGCTCGATACATTATATTGAGGTTTCATTTGTAACGATCTTTGGTTGCAGAGCTATAAAACTCAAATAAAACAAATTAATATACCAAAGTCAAAAAGTCAAAATATTTTTATTCAAAATAGGCCCTATCATAAGCTCTCTTTGAAAGTTATTTTTATGATCTAAGTACAAATTAAAAAAAAACTATATATTGACAAAAAGTAGTATATATGAGTGAAGTGGAAAGGGGCGGTTACGTAGGGGCCGGCCTAATAAGACATATATGTAACAGTCAGATAGACGCTATATTGAAAAAAAGGTGACGTTAGGAGTACCTATAACCGCCGAGAGTGTATTAGAGAATGTAATGAATGTCAATGAAGCGAAAGTGGTCTGTCAGGATCGGGACAAATGGGGATCCGTGATCTCTGCCTACCCCTCTACAGGGAATCAGGCGTGATGTGTATGTATGTATGTAAAAAAAACTATTTTCAAAACATGGCACTGAGCATTGTCCTTTACATATTTTTTACCGAGGTTAGTTCACCAACCATTTCGGCTGCTCAAGATGCCACGTCATGAAGACCACGACCGCTCTGATAAGAGCGTAACGATTGAGAAGAAGAAGTTCAGCGGAGACCCTTGGAGAAGAACTAACAAGAAACTCCAGAAATCAATTTATTATAATCACCCTTAACAAACATAAAAATTACAAAGAGTGGGCAAAAAACACAACGCTGGTAATACTAAATTTACCTTTCATACAAAATAACACGCAATGGCGGAAACGTCAAATTTAGTTCCAAGTTTGGCTACTGCCACCTTATGTGGCGGGTACTCTAACCACATATTCACTACTTTTTGTGACAGGTTAGTTATTTTGCCTGTTACAAGCAATGACTAATTATCTGCTAAGGCAAAGATAAGGTTCCTCAATGGATTTGATGCATTTCGCTAATTTATTTTTTACTGCTAAAATGTGCATTTCTGGTTCATGGTGAGATGGGGACCGAACTTAAACCTACTGATTCAGTAGCAAAGGGCCCAACCACTGAGCTACAATAGACTTATACACTTAATCTTTAGTATCAGATTAAAATAGGCATTGTCTCCATCTGTCATGTACAAAAATGAGGAAATGTAACATTAGTTCACGATCACTGACTCAACGGTCCGCGATTCGCCGAAATGGAACCACTGACGTATGTCATTCCGTACCTGCACTGACGTAGCCAGCGTCAACACTAGAGTACCCGCCACATAAGGTGGCAGTAGCCAAACTTGGAACTAAATTTGACGTTTCCGCCATTGCGTGTTATTTTGTATGAAAGGTAAATTTAGTATTACCAGCGTTGTGTTTTTTTGCCCACTCTTTGTAATTTTTATGTTTGTTAAGGGTGATTATAATAAATTGATTTCTGGAGTTTCTTGTTAGTTCTTCTCCAAGGGTTCTCCGCTGAACTTCTTCTTCTCAATCGTTTACGCTCTTATCAGAGCGGGTCGTGGTCTTCATGGACGTGGCATCTTGAGCAGCCGAAATGGTTTGGTGAACTCACCTCGGTAAAAAATATGTAAAGACAATGCTCAGTGCCATGTTTGAAATAGTTTTTTTTTACATACATACATACACATCACGCCTGATTCCCTGTAGAGGGGTAGGCAGAGATCACGGATCCCCATTTGTCCCGATCCTGACAGACCACTTTCGCTTCATTGACATTCATACATTCTCTAATACACTCTCGGCGGTTATAGGTACTCCTAAACGTCACCTTTTTTCAATATAGCGTCTATCTGACTGTTACATATATGTCTTATTAGGGCCGGCCCCTACGTAACCGCCCTTCCACTTCACTCATATATATTCCTTTTGTCAATATATAGTTTTTTTTTAATTTGTACTTAGATCATAAAATAACTTTCAAAGAGAGCTTATGATAGGGCCTATTTTGAATAAAAAATATTTTGACTTTTGACTTTGGTATATTAATTTGTTTTTATTTGAGTTTTATAGCTCTGCAACCAAAGATCGTTTACAAATGAAACCTCAATATAATGTATCGAGCCGTATGGCACAGTGAGTGCTAGTTTTGGCGTGTTTTACTGGCAACACTGGATTACGCGACTGTGGCGACGCCTCCAACTGCCACCTTATGTGGCGGGTACTCTATTTTTTGTCTCTTAGAGTACCCGCCACATACGGTGGCAGTAGCCAAACTTGGAACTAAATTTTGACGTTTCCCGCCATTGCGTGTTATTTTGTATGAAAAAGTAAATTTAGTATTACCAGCGTTGTGTTTTTTTTGCCCACTCTTTGTAATTTTTATGTTTGTTAAGGGTGATTATAATAAATTGATTTCCGGAGTTTCTTGTTAGTTCTTCTCCAAGCTAGGGTCTCCGCTGATCTAACCTCGGTAAAAAATATGTAAAGACAATGCTCAGTGCCATGTTTGAAATAATAGTTTTAAGAGATTCGCGATTTATACTCATGATATAAGATATAAGGGTGTGTATAAGATTGATTGCAGCTGTGGGAAATCCTATGTCGAACAGACTAAACGGTCTATTGCGGACAGAGTGAAGGACACATAATATATGTAATATATAATAAGAAGGATAAGTCCCGTTAATTATTAATCATGTTTGAAATAGTATAATAAACATATTTTGACTTTGATATATTAATTTGTTTTATTTGAGTTTATAGCTCTGCAACCAAAGATCGTTACAAATGAAACCTATAATGTTTCGAGCCGTATGGCACAGTGAGTGCTAGTTTTGGCGTGTTTACTGGTAACACTGAATTACGCGACTGTGGCGACGCCTCCAACTGCCACCGTATGTGGCGCGATCTCTACGTCATGCACGTAGATGCGTTCATGACTTACATACGCAACTCGACTATTAACCCTTGGTAGTCCGAGGTTCACGTAGACAATCATTTGCTTGTTACGTAAACTTGTATATGTACCTTGGAATACGGGTATTTCCTTAATACAGCTTTTAAAAATACCTACTACCTACTAATAATCTTTGTAAAACAGTCAGAGGTTGGTTTGTAGAAGTGAGCATCGCAAAACTGAAACCACTGTTTAACTAACTAGCTGTCACCAAAAAACGTGGATCCACGTGTTACACTCATCATTACACCGGATTATTTGATTTTCATCAGATTATAAGTTAATATACAACTAATGAAAACCCAATCATCTATCTCGAGGAATATGCTGTGAGTCTCTATGTATGAATGATTGAGTTTGTGTAATCTATGTCTTTACGGGAGACAGTTGTGATGTATAATGTATTTTATATAGCTGTACATAAATGCCATTTTCCGTATACTCGTAAAAATTTACAAGTTTGTGGTTACATGCTTAGGTAGGTAGGTATTTTTTGGTTCAGATCTTTTGTTTGATTTGGTTTTGTCTGATTCCTTTGCCCAAACATCCGTTTCTATGTGACTCGACAATCAGCCTGGATTTTCCATCTAAGATAAGCAGTAGCCATTGTTCTAAGATATGTAATGTAAGCTTCTAAAAATATGTGTTCTACGTAAAACAAATGTTGATCTCTGCATAGCAAAAGAAAAGCGGGTATGAACAGCGTAAACAAAAACGAATAAGTTATATGAAAAAAATCATTTATTTCATTGAAAATAAATTATTCCGTCATTCATCTCTTATAACAATTGAAGCTCAATTTTATTGTCTACAAATAACAACAACAAAATAAATTAAATTAGCCTTAATTAAGTAATTGCGAGACATTATGCCTTTGGCTTAGAATAACTTAACTAATGAGACAAGGAACATAAACAACTTAAAAAGAGAGCTCTTAACTTGGCCAAATATTAAAACTAAAGAAAACTAATCTAATAAGACTAGGTAAAATTAAGTACAAAATAGGCGATAGTAGAGTCATTGTATATTCAAACTTATAACAAGAAAATTCATTCAAGAAATCAACAATTAAATTACACATGAAAAGAATAATTTAAATTTGATTAACATTTCTTGTAATTAACATAAGTCTTACAAAATACGTACCTAAAAAAATTATAAGACAATTCAATTCAATTCAAGGCACGAGAGTGTGCTGAATTTCACTAAACGAATAATTTATCTTATAGTGATACATTAATTGCTTTTCCAAGTAATTTCACACTAAATAAATATAATTTAATACTTTAATTTAACCGTATAAATTGTCCCTATCTATTCTAGCATTTAGCGTCTCAAAGAGGACTGTAAAAATACCATCACATTTGGCCTTAAGTGACCTTAAATAACTTACTCCTATATATATATAATACTGGTGATGCACTTTAAGTACCATACACTTTAATACTAAATTCAGTCAGTTTTAATACTAGTTAAATTAAATGCTACATTGGTTTGTAGCCTCTCAATTGTAGCCTTAATCACTTATCAGAAAATCTTCTCTTCTAGTGAGATTCCTCTTCAAACTCCTACTAGGATTATTTCACCACGATTTTCACCTCATGGTCGATCCATAACCACTGTTTGTTTGGCTATTCAAAACGCCGAAACATGTGATACGTCAATTATCTAAATATTGTCCTTTTCCTTAAAGCACCTTTACGTATTTGTACTCTTAGCACACTGTGATAACAGGCTTCTGAATTTCTGGTTTCAGGCCGGGCTTTTCACTCTCAACTCGAAGTCCTTCACGGACTAAAAGTCAGTTTCGGTGAACCTCTGAAGCTGAGTGTCAAGTTTAAGTCTTCCTGCGCTCCTCACAAGTGCATTTATACCGATTCCACCTCATATTCTGGTTCCGCTGTAACAAAAGAGAGATATTGTTAGTTAGTTCTTCTACCTACGCGATACGGATGGGATATATTGACGCATTGCAATAAGTTAATCCTCTGGATTTCATAACCGGATACAATTACTATTTCAGATAGTTTTAGTTTTTGAATTTTTATGAGACTTAATTCAAATATACTTTTTTGTTGCAAACGTGAGGCTCGACTGTCAAGGTTTTCACCAAGTATTACGACCAGATGATAACATGTATCATCGATAAAATTAAAGCTTCCCAATTAAAGGTTTTTTTGTTCAAATACAGTTAATAAGTGAAGTCATCATTATGCGTTAGTGATGTTGCAAAGCATGGTTTGTGAAGACAATGGATGTCAGATACTTGACGCTATTCCACATTAGTAGAAGAGGTTTGTCGACGTATCGGTGCTGTCTATAGAAGGAGAAGCGTGAATAAGCGTGTAGAAGAGCTAGAGACTATCTAGGAGAGCTGTCAAACTGTGCCAATCTTATCCTTATAAATCTAATTTGATACCGCTGTAGTTTTTCATGACAAATTCTTGATTACCGATAAGGAAATTCAGTGATTCAGCCGTACAAAGGGGCTTTACGTGTAGATTAGCACACTTTTTCAATCGATCAATGTCTACCTTTTTCCGCTTTTGTATCAATGAAATTTTAATGGTAAATTAGCTTTGCTATCGTAATTAGGTATTTAAGCAGGTTTTTGTTTGTCGCTGATTATTTCCAAAATCACCAAATCTACTTGTCTGATAATATCATTATTTATTATTAGTCGCGTACGTTCTACGGCAATACAAATGTATAAGTCTTATGTCAATTGTAAATTTAGTAGTGACTTCATTTATATGGCTTTTCTTTGTTTACAAAACTTTTATTAGGTTTTCTCAATCATGATCTAAGCAATGACTCAGTACTGTCTCTATTCTGCTACTAGTAGAAGTCACTTTTGATACTTGATACGTTTTATTTATCGTTATTAATAAAGCCCAGATTCAGTTACCTATACCTACAACCATAAGCTTTCAAAAAGTGTTAATCAACATAAGAATATACATATTAACATCTAGTTCATGTGAAACAACGAAAACGACAGCTACACAACAGTTTGACAGCGAAGAAGATTTTGAAGGGATAGAAACGTCATGCTGACACATGTCAAGAAGACAGACATCCATTATCTAACGAACCTTGCGGATGCACGACCTCCTTTCCTCCAAGTTTGGACATTGGCAGGTACACTTACGAGGGTTGAAGACTTGGCCACCCAAGCAGTCGTCTTGGGACATGTTGCAGCAGCCGCAACTCAGATGCTCCTCCACTGGGTAGGAGAGGCAGGTTTCCTTGTCTGTTTTCACGTTATATACCCTTACCTGGGAGCAAAGGAAAGCGGACGTTAATAAAATAAAAAATACCAACTCTTACACAAAATTGAAAGGGATGATAGGCTACTCAAGTAATACGTCACTATTATCTAATGTACTAACATCTCTTTTTCTAGAAGATTACGCATTATCTAGAAAAAAGTAAATTGTAAAATATTATATTAATGGCGCAATTCCGTATCTACAATAAGAGCATAGTACTATTAGCGATATTTCTATGATATCTCATGATTTCGTCATCAATAAAACCTTATCCGATGATTGAATACGTGCGTGTGCTCACCTTTAGATTTTAATCACAAGAAATGCTCAGATAAGGTAATAATCATGTATGATGTCAAAATAATGTAAGGTCACGTCTGATTATTTTTACCTAGACGAAATTTGCACACCAATTTGAGACAAGGAATTCTATTTGTTAATTTTTCTCTCATTTGCTAATTTATTAAGATTTTTCTCGTTTGTGAAACTTGTAGAGATTCATCAAGAAGTATGTTGGATCCAAAAATGCCCTATTTTAAAGATGTTCGTTATCAATTGGATCTTGTAGCAAGTGTATGCATCACAGAGAGTAAAGTAGTAACAAAATGGTGTCAAGGCTTCTTTGAATTAGCATTTCGGAGATAAACAGTTAACGCACATACTACGATCTTGATTCAAATGATATAATACGTTTTCTAGAATGCACATTGTTCTGGAAATTCAATGACGGTTAATGAACTTTGTTATACGACAAAGTTCTTGTAATTTTATAGCTTTTACAATTACTACTTAGAGACTAATATTGGCCAGATATTCAGCATTTAATGTGCCTTAGACCTATTTAAATGATGGTTTACCCATATAGAGATTTGTTACTTTATTACGTAATACTAATGGAGCATATTTAATGAAAGTTAGCTTACCGGTATATGCTTTATAGTTGTTTTCGTCGGTATACAACTCGATCCGGGAGAAGAGTGGTGATCGCACAAGCCGACACACCTTTTCACCCAAACTGACCCTGGTATGATCTAGAATAAAGGGACTAATTAGATGTTTTATATGCTACAATTTAAACGCAAATTTTTAGAAGTTCTCGAATTTTAAAAACGGATGCATGCTGTAGTGATGTTCACGATATTATTTAATTGCACGTCCTTTTAGATTAATGTAAGAGTTACATATATTTGTCATGCAAGCACCAAATAACTCGACACAAGAAATGAGGCAAGGTGTCTTTGATAGCACTTATTCGACATCTGTGGTGGATAACTTAATTTCTGACTGTTCCAGTAATCACTC
>JAMBLF010001087.1:0-143371 GCA_030578115.1 Leucoptera coffeella
ATACTCGTTCTGCGCTGTAATTAACGCCATCTGTGGTGCCATTAGTGGTTTCATCGTGGTAATATCATATTACATTAACTGTGATTCTGTGAGGTGGAGTCTGCTTCATTATGTTGCGTATGTATTATTGCGTTGTTTGTTAAAGTAAGTTCTAACGTACTCGTGCATTTGGGAGTTAAATATGATTAACTAGCTGGTTCCAAGCGGATCTGGGAAGAACGTTAACTAGGTGCCGTTCTTCCTGGCATGTTATAGGACTATGGGTAAATGGAATTATCTGGGCGATAAGCTAGCAACCTATCAGTATTACATATGACATCACAATCCCAATAGTTATGCTAAAAAGTGACCTAGAAACCTCCACTCCGAAAGGGATTAGAGGAATGTATATTATTATGTATATATGTAACTAGGTGTCTGTTGTCGGTTTGTCTTAATATAGTGACAGTTTGCTTAACGACCTCTCAATAAATACCATTTAAGAGGAAAGTCTGGCTGTGCGGTTATTAACTCCAAAGAAAGGCGCCTAGTAAATTCAAAAAATACAATTGGATATGTTATTATTATAGATATAAAAATATTCACGAAAGAGAAGGAAACAATGCCGTTTTATTAATACTAAATTATTGCAATCCAAAATGTATGAGTGTCAAAGAAGTGAAAGTGGTATGTCAGGATCAGGACAGATGGGGAGCTGCGATCTCTATCTACCCCTCTACAGGGAAACGTGCGTGATATGTATGTATATACTGGATATATATACTAATACAGAATCATTATGGTGTGGCGACACGACTTACCATAATATGTTACATTGAGCACAGACTATCTGTTCAATATGTGGGACCAAGGTGGCCATAGAACACGAACCAAATATAAAGAGGACCCGGCGTAAGGAACGATCCCCGTTACGCGGTGCGGAGTCCAAATGGAGTGTTTTAATTGGTGCAAAGTCTAAAAATGAGTAGTAGAAAGAAATGCCTGATTTGATTGGCTGATGCCGTGTTATAATTGGTTGTAATATCTCCCTCCATCTCGTGTACCTCGTTTCACCCCGTATAATGCCACGCTAGTTTCCATACAAATATTGCGTAAGGCCCACTCCTCTTATTAATTACTCCATGCCATAGAATTACTACCTTCGCAATGGCGAAGACGGACACCGATCGCGTTTGTCTTGTTTGTCAATCTATCGTAAATATTCCAATCATCGTAAAACCTGACTTTTTGCATTCGATACATTAATGCACATTTTATTACATTCCTCAGCATTCTATTTCATTCTATTCAACTCCTTAAAAGATTATACCTCACGTGCCAACATCGAGTCACGAACCCTGTAACCCCGTATTGATAAACTTAATAACCATGGCACTAATGAAATCACAGCAGAGACTTTGTTCACTTTATTAAGGCCATAATTCTGTTATGGGCGTACAGAGAAGCAGGAAACGTAGGTAGATCAATGCCCTCATACATACATACATATGTACATACATACATACATTTACTCCTTTACGGGAAGTAAAGGGATAGGCGGAGATTACAGATCGCCACCTGGAACGATCCTGACAAATCTCTCTTGCTTCACTCACAGCCATTAACCTTCTCATACAAGCTCTTCTATTCTTCACGCTGTGTACGCCAGTATTAAGTCTCCAATTTCTTTGCCTAGGTCCTAGTATATGCTTTATATCTGGTAACCTTTTTAGGGTAGATATAAGTTTGAGTGACTGTTGTCTGCATTAGAAGGTTTTTGAGTTTTTAAAATATTATCTACTACAAAAGATGAGTAACTAAAAAGATAGTTGCTGAGTTTTAACTAACCAATTATCATGTACAGTTTAGTATCTTTTAAGTAATTATTTGTTGCAAACGTCTATTTAAAACACCATAAAATTTCTATGTTAGTTATTATCGTAAAATTGTCTTTAAAGAACTATAAAACTTTAATGCTAAAATTTACACTTATATCTTTTAACACTACAAAACACAAAACAAACTACATTTTAACACTCCGTTTAAACAAAAACCATCCTTAAGTCTATACGCTAAAGTTTACTTTACCCCACCGGGACTCAAACCCAGGTCTTTTCGTAAACGTAAACGTGTTACATATTACGAGGATCCCGTCCTATCCCGAGATGAATCCCGGGATATCCCTTGAGATCCCAGTTTGCATAATTCAATCTCTGGTCCGGATGAGAAGGACAGAGTTAAAAAGGTTTTAGACTGTACACTAAAATCTTAGGAAGTTAACCACATACATAGTATGACATACCAATGCTGTTGAAATGTACAATGTACGGGAAATGACATATAAATGTACGGTATTTTGTAAGAGTGTATTAATTGCATTGCAAATAACATGTTATATAGTTGCCTATCTTCTCGGAAGGTCGTAAGAAATATACTAACAAACTACTACCAATACCGTATTAATATATAAACTATCGTAATCTTAATAGTTAATATTGCTTGAAGGATATAGCATCTCTGCATACCCTGAAAGGAATATAAGGCCTTCCTAAATCCTTTTCGCGGTGGACAGCACCTCGAAGATATAATTGTCAGTCAATATTAGCTACACCATAGGGTTCTTTATGCCGATATAGATTTTCAAAGACACGTTACTAGCCCATTGTCTTATAAATTCCTTTGATACCTCATTCCTGAGTCACCTACGATATGGTGGCAGCTAGTCAGTAATATCCTAGACTTTACGCCAGTCTATAAACAAAGCTATAAATTTAACATTTAACCGCGTTGCCATGTCTTCTGTTTTATTAACTCTGCGTTAGTATTTGAACGGAGAAAATGAGAAAGAATAAAACACCTTGACTGGGTACTGCCTAATAGAATACTTTATTCAACGCTTGCATATTGTACGGTTTAGTTGCCTCTCACTAAACATACATTACATATACTTATTTCTACACACATATCAATTGTTCGTCAAAATCAAGACAAATGTAGATCCGTGATATCTGCCTACTCCTGTTTAGGGAAACGGGCGTAATGTGTATGTATGAAAACATAGTAATACATAGATCTGACATAAGATTATAATATAAGTTCCAAAACAATCGTTAAGTCATTGAATATAATTAATAAATATGTACATAATTCCCAAGAACTGTAATAAATCTATCTAATAATATTTAACCTATTATATGAAGATGTATTAAACATAGGAGACAATGGTCAACCTATATCTAAATATAAATAAACATTCATATCGCTAATCTCCAAATCTGTGTGGGATAGATAGCTTCCCAGAGACATTGGAGACTTTACCTTGTGAAAGTATTAATTTGGATAATTAAAGGTGACGTGTCCAATTCTTATATGCTCTTAGACCCTTCTAAAGACGTGTCTGGAAGAAAGGCAGCTAGTTTTCATTCTATTCATGTATTGGAGTAGCAAGGGACAGTGTGTGTGCAAAATAGACAGAGGAATGATGAAACAAAACACGCAAGAACAAAAAGCATGCGCAAGCAATAAAACCGAGTGACGTCACCAAACATGTTTATTTTATTTTCAAACATTTATTCTGCCATAGCTAAATCACGTTATGACAATACATACATTCGCATCATCAATGTTAAATATAATCTCAAGTCATATTAAGTCCCTTAGTCTTTTTTTACGAACGGTAAGGGATAAGTTCGTGAGGGAACTAGCCTATTATTCCCAATATACACTAGTCAGTGCCTTTACACAGTGTCAGGTAATATCACCTATCAGGGGTCCAAGTTTACTAAAGAGTTTTCACACAATTGAAGTTGAATATCAATTTGGTAATAGTGTGAAGACGATAGTAAAAGGTTTAATTTTCGCTATATTTAAGGCTCCCTTTGGTTTGATGTTACTTTTGCTATTTCTCGAAGAATTTCACATGATTAATGAAGTGATATTGAACTAAATATTTTGCAAAAAGCATTAGTATACTAGAGCCTCAGATAGGGTGCTGCCTGTCTGGTGGAAAGTAGATTTGACATGGTCATAAATCGCTCCCTCGTTGATTATATTATTTTCATTTTATTGTGTAGCTAACAATGGATATATGAATAAGCAATGGTGCAAGTTTTTGCAGTGTTGGCATATACATAAATAAGAAATAATTATTATTGCATATACAATCACACCCTTTCATTCCTATTGGGGTGGATAGAATCTCGAAGATTTAATATATATAGGAATATTATTGAAAGTGGAATTCTCATACCTAAAATGTCCTGTGCTAATCTGGATTCAGAAGAATGCAAACTAGCTGACGTTCTTGCCGGCATGTCGTAGGAATCGACTAAGGGTGTAAATAGAATATATTGGGCGATGGGCTAGCAATTCGTCACCAAGATTCCAATATGACATCGTAACCGTAATATTCATGTTAAAAAGCCACCTAGGAGATATTATATATATATCGCCGAGGTTCCGGCTACCCCGAAAGGGATTATAATGACGTGAATGTATATATACTTATATATAAATCATACCTAAAAGTCTAAGTAAACCCGTATTCCCTTAAGCAAATCTTACAAAACATGACAGCTGCTTCAATCTAACAGTTTGTCTATTACCTTCACTGTTTAGTGTTAACGTGACCTTGTCGGAAATCGAACTGAAGACTTGATTGTGTGGCTTCTTAAGCGTACCATACGAGCCGCGAAGGTCAATAAAATCTACAAGGACACCTGATAAATATAGGTTCATCAGTTTTATGGCAGTCTGGGACTTTATATTGTAATCATCTGTCTTCTTGCATTCATTGGAGAGGGATAAATAGACCAGTGTGTTCGTTTTTTAGGCGACAAATACATACGTGTAAGTACTCTGTAAAAGTCTGGAACGTTATGACGATCTACGTGGCGCGATTGGTTAGGCACCTGAACGCTAATCGTGAGGTCCCGGGTTTGATTTCCGGTGGTGGCAAACTTAAGAACTACTTTTCTTTTGCTTTCCAGTCTGCTTGATGATTTTATATACTATATACATATGTATTTATCTATATATCATAAGTACATATTTTTTAACACCTTAACACAAGTCTTAAATGAACTTACCAAGGAGGTAGTCAATTGACTACCAATTGGCGTAATATTGTTTCAAATATAAATAAATATTATTATATTGGTTAAACTCATACATACATACCTGTACCTAGACCATAACTAAACATGACTGTATCGAATGCAGTATATTATTAAGCTGATAAGCAATATTAATTTAACAAGTATGAAGTGTTGCTAATCAAATAATGTACCCACGAGTATATTAAGTCACGTTTTTGTAGATGTGGTCAGATTTTCAGAGACTATCACTATCATCAGATACTGTTTGTTTCGTAGTATAGTATAGGTAATAAAAATAAATTTACGTAATGCGTCGAATACTACGGTGAGGGAAAACATCGTGGGGAAACCTACTTGTTTCCCGAACAGGTAATAGTTAGTGCTTTGCAATGGCGACATGACTTAGCACTTGTCACATAGAGTACTGGCTATCTGGTCAACACCACGTGAGGTGGCTATAGAATTACTACCTTCACATTTGCGAAGATGGACACCTGAACCTCTGACTACCCCGCAAGTGTTAAAAATTGTGAACGCGTTTGTCTTTTGTCTAGTATAGGTAGTTATATAGTTTAAGGAGGTAGTAAATTTTCATCTTACTATTTTTTTGGTAATTAAAATGTATGAAATAGAGGCGATTATAGTCAATCCACCGCCGATTACTATAAAATGTCTTATTCCTTAATGTTTACAATATATGCAGATTGGCAACTATATAAATTTATTCAAATCCCTGACTAACAAGAAACTTATAAACAAAGGACGAGCAGGTTTTTCTAATTTCACGGAACACAACCTTCATATTAAATCAGAATATTGAATATGCATGAATTTGGCGCCGCCGATCTGACCGGTTTCTGAAATCTAAGTTACATTTTGTCCTGTGCTAGTCTGGGGTTTGAGGAGTGTAACTAGCTGACAAATGCTCTGTACATCTACTCATGTCTTTGTTAATTATAATGTCAAAATTACTATTATTTCGTTGAAATAAAGGCAACTGGCACTTTAGCATCGACACAGGTTCTCATTAGATCATCGAAGTCAAGCAATGTTATTACTAAAACCAACAACATGTGTTCACTTTAATCTGTTATGAACCAATATGATCCATATTTTAACCACGTCCAGCGTAGCTTAATTTTGGTAATCTATCTAGAACTAGTATGTCAACATGGCTACAGCTAGCAATTTAGCCAGAATTACTCAAATCAACTATATACGGTATATTTTTCTTCTCTCATACTATATGCCCATAATTTTTGCAGACATATAATTTTAATCAACTCTGCTTTAGTGTTATGAAAAAGCATATATTTACTAGATAACATATGATTTAGAGACATCTTAGTAAGACGTATGACGCACAAATAAGCTGAATATTGAAGAACGGTGACGTTAGAAGTACCTCAAATCATTGAGTATGCAAAGGGTATATGAAACTCAATGTTAACATGGTTTTTAGGTTAGCAAAAAAACGGAGCCGTATTTACTGACCATCCATCCCTTTGTACGAAAACGGATGGGATCAATATGTATATATATATGATAAATATGTAATAGAATATTTTTTCCATAAAAATTAAGGGGTTGAAGAAAATGTAATCACCTATCTTCCTTATATATCTGAACTTAGGTATGGCTGAAAGTGATAGCATTATACTCCTAATCTCCTGCTACGTAAACGTATAAAATTAGACTATTATCTTCCGTTCGAGCAGTATAATATCAGGTTAAACCAATTAACTCTAAACTACAGCGGAATAAGTTTTTGACATTTATAATATTAGCATGACTAACTGGAATTTCCCGTTCAAGACCAAAACTCGAATAGAATATTGACTAGATACCTAAATTCCAAGCATATCTTAAAAATTTACTGAAGAACTATTTGGTAAACAGATTATATTAAGGATTCTAATTTTAATGTCAATTTTTCATTACAAAATGTATTTTTTTTTATAACTTGTAATTAGTGATATTTATGATCCTTATATTGAATAAAATGAATCTCATATCATTACAATTGCACTAAAAAGATCGTTAGATAGTTGAATGCAAGCCTAGAGTACACACATGCACTAATTCTGTGTAGGGATAGACAGAACAAAAGATTCCCTAACTACATCCCGTTAAGTCTGTTATAGAGAAACAAAGATATACGATATCCAACAATATCACTAATAGCATATCCCATTTCCTCTATAAGGAAAACTGTAGCACGTTGGGTCCTGTCTATCTAGTGATACGCGGGCTTCGAATGACCTATACCTAACATGCCTTCGAAATTTCGGAGATGGGCATTCAAGCCTCTGACTACCTCGCCATAATAAAAAAGAGAGTGTGTATACACAAGTCGTGAAGCGTATGTTATATTATGAAAACTGTAGCTTAGTCCACAATACAGGCAGCTGGTTACGCATCCGAATCCCAGCTAACACAGTCATGATATTCCGTGTTTTAATAATTGCTATTTGAAGGCTCGACATAGAAATCTGTTGAAGGGTAGCAGACGTATAATTGCCTGCTTTGCCGTGCCTACGGAGCCCACGACAAGGCATTCGGGAGCGGTTTCGAACATGAGCGGAGCGGAAAATTGTACATACGTATAGGTTTTAATGGCTTTTACTGATTCACGGTATTCCGAGGACATGGTTAAGATGAATATGCGTTTGTGGTTGAATTGATATGGTATATTGGTGATAGTTTGCTAGCCCATCGTTGCTTCAGTTCTTAGCAAGGAACCTTCTTTAACGTTTTAAACTATACCAAGGCCCTTACTCCACTAATTTATATTGGCCACAATATTACTTCAGTGTCGACATTGTGGCAGTTCAATGGCCGTAATTTGACACTTTTCGCACTCCACTAACAAATTTTGGCCACTGAAGCGCTATCGAAATACTTCTGCGTCTGACGTGCCTCAATATTAGTTCAATAGCCTTCATTTGGTACTCTACTATTGTTTTGACAGCTTTCTTTGTCTATGGTCAATATCTAATGTACACTCACACACTCAGTTAGTAGTTTTAGTTTCAATTAAAAACATAAATTATTTTTTCAGTTACGTTTTTAGTTACGTTTACGTTATAAACTTAAAACTTTTAACTGCTAAATCAGTATGCATTAATTGACATTGCTGTATTGCCAGTGCAAACAGTTTTTTAAATTGTTGTAATCCATAGACAATAATTTCTGTACTTTGAGTGGCCACTGAAGTGCCATTGACTCGCTATTATGGCGCTATTGTGGCTGTCAAAATATTAGCAGAGTGCCACTTTTACGGCCGAGACGCAGAATTATCGCTATAGCGATGTAGTTGAGTGGCTGTCAAAGTTAATTAGTGGAGTAAGGGGCCTGGATATTAATTTACACAATTTCTTCGTCTTACGTTACCTTTATTTCGCAATATTGCCAGAGACACTATATATTGTCTAACCACGCTGCAAACTGAAATATGACAACTGAAATAAATAAGAAAACTAATTATATTATACTCTTGTCACTGACAAACTAATAAGGAACTAAGATTTTTTAAATCAATTGTTTTTAGGGCAATCTATCATAAATATGCCATATAATCGCACTCACATCCTAAATAGTAACGCTAAAGATGATTAAGAGATATTTAAAAGTTGATAGTACGTGAAACAATGCGTTTCTCACTGCGACCTCTACCTTAGCAATTTGAGCAATTTTTCCTCGCCCCAACCCTGGGAACAAGACGATCTCATTTCCTTCTACACGCCCAACGATTTACTTAGAGAAACAACGTTTTAACAATGAATTGTGCCTTTATAAACAACGTTACAACGTTACATGAAAATTCGTATCCATATCGGAATAAACGTACATTCACGTCACATCCTTGTCACCGTGGACTGAACCTCGGCGATATAATAATTCTTAGGTCGCTTTTTAGCAGGAATTGAGGTTGTGATGTAATAATGGAACATTGGTAACATGCTGCATGCATGCTAGCCTACCATTTTTTTCCTCTCTCAATTAAAGACATTCACCAAGTGATTGAGTGAAGTTGATCATATTATCATGTAGATACTGACTTTTACATACAAATTCATTTAATACTTTGGGTCTATAGAACCTTGGAAGCAAAAGCTTTTTAGTATAGGCGTCGTGACTAATACAGAACATTAATAATAATATTTGGACATTATTACACCGATTGAACTAGCCCCTTGGTAAGTTCGTTTAAGATTTGTGTTAAGGGTACTAGTCAACGTATATTTACGAAATATATACATGTTATACATGGATAAATACATATATAGCATATATAATCAATAACCAGACTGGAAAGCATGAGAAAAGCGTAGTTCTTAACTCTGCCTCCACCGGGAATCGAACCCGGGACCTCACGATTAGCGTTCCGGCGGCTAACCGATCGCGCTACGGAGATCGTCGAATTTTATCGTCGAATTTTGTTCGTCGAACATTGCTGACATATTGCTAGCTATCACCCAATAAATTATATTGACCATTGGTCCATTACGCACCCACATACCGGAAAGAACGGCAGCTAATTAGCATCCTTTCTACGTCCCAGACTATTGGGTCTACTACCTATCCCTAGTAATAAGCTGGCTTAATATAAGGCGTTCCTATCTTAAACAAAGACTGAAGGTAATAAAGCTGTCAATAAAAGGGTAAAGAGATGTGTGGGTTCCAATCTGTGTGTTTGCTATTTAGTCTGTGTGTGTTGTTTATTTAGTTTCTACACCTGAACGTTTAAACATAGAGATAAAATTAAACAATAAATTGAGTAATGGTATAAAATTGTAGGGTGGCTATTTATTCTTACTAATATTATTCTTAAAAATGATGAAGAATTTCGAGGTAATCGAAAAGCCGAATTGTCAACCAAATACTTAAATAAATCCATCTCGATAGTTAATATACTCTATCTATGAAATACGATAAATACCTATGTGTTACGTTTAGCATAAGCTTTTATCTGCATTTAGAGTTAATGATGTATAATGAAGGATTCACGTTACCTTCCTTGCTAGTTTTGGACTAAAATAATCGTGCAATATTTATCTACATCTAGTTCTTTAGTCAGCTTTAACAATGTACCTTGAGAACAGGCAGAAGAATATTCATCCCCTAGATTCTAAGTCACTTCCTACAACAGTCAGAGAAACAGTTAGATAGTATTCCGTTTCAGTACCAAACTTGCACGGGATAGTGTCGCGCAAAGTATTTAGGTCACCCATAAATTGAACTGGTCATAGGCGGGTCCCAATTTGTAGGGTAAACATCCGTTGCCTTTCCCCGCGAATTGCCATTTGCCAAGTTTATGCTCTTATGAACTCCGCTCATCAATACAGTGGTGTACGGTGACCATACGATTAGGAATTGTTGGGATAATTGAAAACTGTTACTATTAGTACACTATGTACTTTAACGTCTTTAAAGTGGTTAGCATGTGCATAAATTTCTGTTATTACATGACTTTTGTGATGGACAGTTACTCTAATTTATATCTCCTTGGTTAAATAATGCTATAAGCATTAAGAAAGAATACAGTTTATTCACTACAAAAATACAAACGTAAAGAAAATTAATAATGAAAACCGTTGACGCAGTGAAAGAGTGCTGCCTCAGTATACGACGCAGCTGGGCTGCATCACTAGTCCTCCAGCAGCACCTATTAGTATCAGGGCCGTCATTATTTTGATAATGTCATTGCATTGTTGAGAGGTTTCTAGTCCATCTACTGTAAGGTTCCATTGATATATAGTCCTAACAGCATCCTACGACATGACGGGAATAACTGCAAAATTCTGTTTACATGGCATACTGCACGACAGTATTGTGTTAATTATAAATTATCGACGTAATTATCGTGACATTAATAAACCAATAATGAACGTTCGTTAATGTCGCCGATGACCTTTGCTTGAGACGCATCACACCTAACATAATTATTGACCTTTGCATCGACAAAAGAATGTCACCTGATCTCCGCCATTTTTATTGGATACAATGAATTTTATTGACTCTTTTGTACACTTTTTGGATTTTTAAACCGGTCACCTTTGGTTTATTTACTACTTTAAGGTTAATTTATGTTGTATAGTAATGCATAATTAATTTTGTTCTTAGTTTTCGGGCAAACACCCCGTTACTTTAGGCAATTTAATTACTTACATTCATTAGGTTACAGAAAACTATAAGCCATAGTCGGTACTTATAAACAAAGGAGGTACATGATATAAGCAATAAAAAGACTATAGTCCATTTTATGATCATAAATAAATTTCTAACTTTAAATACCGTATAATTGGTCATTATCCTAACATACATAAGCTTACGTCATTTTATTACTTAGCCTTATTATACTTTGCATACCATGTATACACACGTATATATTCTATACGAATATTTAATAATAAGTTAAAATAAATCAAGCTATCTATGTTTAGCAACGGTTATCTTAATTTACAATATAAACATCTTTACAAACCCAATAATAATGCTGCAATTATCTCCGAGATTCTAACCGCTCCGAAATGAATTAAATGAATGTACATGTAATTTAAGTAAGAAAGTAAGTCATACACATCAAGTTAACCCTAACCCTCTACATTTAAGTATATCAATATACATATCTACTCAATCCTACCCTATTTCATTACCTTACCTACGTGAACTTATGCAATATTTATATAATATTTCACACTATCAAACACGAAATGCACAACAAACCCCGTAAAAACAAGATACCCGGAAGGAAAACTATGTCCCAAAATAACCCAACTCCATAGTCACCGCAGCCTTTCAAAGCGCTCTTTGATGTGGCGAATGTTTAATCGTTTGAGTCCCAGCAAAGACTGGCCGTGTGTACACCCTATTTAGGATACCTTTAGCGGTGGACTAGCATACATTAACTAAGATTTAGATGGGCAAAGAGGAATTCTGACTAAAATGGACTGGCTAATTAGGTATTCTATTACCTACACTATCTAGTACAAATCTGGAATATGAATGTAACCTGCCTTATTTTAGTATGAGATGATTGAGAATCCAAAGGAGTTACATATATTTTTCACTATCCGCCATACAATAACACTTTTATTACTTTCAGGGAACTATATTTTCTATCACCAAAATTTATATTTGTCATCAAGTTGTATCACATAATAAATAGATCTATCGCCACGAAATATTTTCGTTCTCAGATAAACAAAAATTGTTCCCAGGTATGAATTATCAAATTAATGTTAATATATGTGTAAAATAAGAGATCGATAACCAATAAAATTATATTGCATTACATGAATATAAACTTCGTTCTTATAATAACAGTTTTGTTACTTAAATAATAGCTCTGTGCTCAGAATGGTAGATCTGTCACCAAATAAATCGATTATCGATCCCTGACTGCGACTCCTTTTTATTTGATATTTTGTCACCAATACAGTAGTAACATTTTATTTCGTTCAGATATTAAATTAATAGTATTCGTTACTAATTTAATACATCAATTTATAATTTTAATGAAAAAATGATCAAAGCGGCAGCGACAAATTGGCGCGCTTTAAAAATTGACCAATCCGGCCTCAACGATGGGAAAACTGCACACCTCCAACATAATCCGAGCCTTTATCTATCTTATGTTTTTTAATTTATTATCTATTGTGTATAATTTTGATGATCCGGTGTAGCGTCCACTGCGCCAAAACGTACGCATTGGACGCCAAGCCGGAACATCAAGGGAAGAGAATTAGGGTTTTGTGTATCTTTATCTATTATATTTACTGTATAGTATTATATTATCTGTGTCTTTATTAATATACAATTCTTATAATATGCTCCTATACCTCTATCTTACAGTCTGCCATTCTTATTTTAATCCATCTTCATTACCTTACGCACTTTATTATATTTTACTACAACATCCTTCTTTGTAATGCTTTCTTAATACATGTATTATCATATTTCTTGTTCTTTCGTATGCCATTCATTCCATCATTCTTTCATTCTTAACAGGTTAGGTTAGGTTTTTATTTGCACTTATTGCAATTTTCTAGTAACATAATATGATTTATTGGTGATCTCTTTAAATTAGTTTGCTTAAATACTTATTGGGACACACCTATTATAATACATACAAAAACATTTATTTGGTACTAAACCTTATATCTCAGGATTTTAGGTGATTTATTGTGGAACTGATTTTGCATTGTTTGGTGACTACATTTTGGTGACAGATCTACTATTTTGAGGACAAACCCTATTATTTAAGAAACACAAAACTAATTAAATTTGTGATAGCTTAAATGATACCCTTACTTTCATATTTGTTTCATACAACAGATGAAATGAGAGAAAGGTATTCTGGATACTTTTTATCTATATTTAACAGTCTCGTGCTAGCTGGGACATAAAAAGAATGCTAACTAACTACCGTTCTTACCGATATTTCGTAGGAAGCGACTAAGGGACTAGGGCCCAATGGAAGGTATAAAGCGATAGGCAGTTCGGTCACTAAAGTTCCATATAATATCACAACCCAATTCATGATAAAAAATTAAGTAGGAGATTTCCAATGTCTCCAAGATTCTGTCCTCCCCGAATGGGAATAAGGAACGTGAATGTATATGTATGTATATTATATGTATACGCTGGTGATGGACTTACTACCTGTTACATTTTACTGACTATCTCATCACTCATTAACTTTGAGTGGGTCAAAATCTTCCTAAAGGGTTATTCAAGCCTCTGTTACTCCAAAAGAGTTAATAGTCGTGATGTTTATATTAATTATATTCTCTTTTTGTCTGCAGGCATTCAGCGGTGGATGTGAGTGCAGAGAACCGTGGTCAAGATGGAAACTGGAGCAATAGTCATGAAAATAGGTAAATATCAATAATACATAATACTTAGCTTAACTTATGAGATTGAAGTGAAAAGGCGGTTAAGGGAATCCGGCCCAATAACACATAATATGACAGTCAGACTCCATATTGAAAAAGGGCGACGTTAGAAGGACCTACCTAGAACCTACGAGTGGGTACGAGGAGGTGCATGAGTGTTAATGCGGTTATGTAGGGACCGGCCCAATAAGACTAAGAGATATTTTTATAACAGTCAGATAGACGCTATATAGAAAAAGGGTGACGTTAGAAGTACCTATAACCGCTGAGTGTATATGAGGAGGTGCATGAGTGTTAATGAAACGAAAGTGGTCTGTCAGGATCGGGACAAATGGCGATCCGTAATCTCTGCCTACTTTTCTTCAGGGAATCAGGCGTGATGTGTTACTTTCTCACACATGCTCGTCTATTCTTCACGCTGCGTAAATCCGCCTTGAGAACATTTTCTCCAATTTGATCTGTAAATGTTCTTCGCGGATTACCCCGTCCAACTCTACCTTCCACTGTGTTCCAATTTCAATTTCAATTCCTTTCGTAACCTCTCATCCAGCCGTCAGTATCCCGCATCACAAATTAATGTACAGTAAGAGAAAAAATCGCGATTTAACCTGCCTATTTCTATCAATAGACTAGTTTGTTTACTCGGCTATATGAGCTATCATCTTTTACTTCCAGTGCTGACTATTTAGTAAATCTTGAGTTTTAAGTAGCCAAAATAGTTAGCTCATAGTCACTCGACCTATAAATACTTTGAAAGGGATAACATTGACAAATGCATATTACATATATCCTCAATACCGATGTATTAACCCTTCCCTCTGGCTACCCTGAAAGGATTACAGTCGTGTTCATGGTAATGACAAAGCACTTGTCAAACCCACCCTGAATGGTATTAAGCGAGGCCACCCTTATCTTGATCAACTCACAGCGCAATGGTATAAGACTATTTTAGATAGATTTAGTGAAGAAAAACATCGTGAGGAAACCTGGCTATTTTTTGGAATAGGTAATAGTGAATATCTGCAAACTTGTGATGATGGATAATGATTTACAGATAAAAAGTGTAATCAAATACCTTTTAATGTTCAGTTGATGCTGGGCACTTAAGTACTGACCACCCAGATGGCTATACGGTCGTGAACGCATGTATGTAGATAGGTCGATAATATACGAAGATAAGGCAGCTACTTTACTTTTGATTTACGACCCAGCTAGCTCGGGAACCTGCGACTACGGTATTTAGTTAAATCACAAGTTAGTAAGTCTGTGCATCCCTTTCTATCTTTTCTTTATCGTAGGACGCGCCTAAGGGACTAGGGTATACAGTCAAAGAAATCTATTGAACGATGGACAACACACATAATGCAAAATTGTCATCTACATTTTAGATGCAGACAGTACATGTGTCGCTCAGGGATTTGGATCCACTTGTGATCCAATGTCATCATAACGCAGATAATTTTAAAAATAAATATTTGGTATAATGAGTATAACACATATTTTGAGTCGCATCTAAACATTTCAATACCATTGCGTCCTATGAAATCAATCAAATATATTTTTATCATATCCCTAAAAGCGTACGTACATATTTGATCACAGCCGAAAATTAACTGTTATGAATGTATGTATGTATATCTAGAATTAGGAATATGTATATGTGAATGTATGTATAATGTTTTTAAAATTAGGAATAATTACCATCAATTCCATAGCCGCACTGACATTTTCTATTCCGATAACCCAAGTAACTAGTAATTTAGTTAAGTACTGAAGACGTGGAATTATAGAAACCAACCTATCTATCTTCTATATATTTATACAGACTAGACTATTCCCTAATAATCAGTATCTGTAAACAGTGACAAAATTAAAAAAACTATAATATTAGATACTGGATATCTGGTGAAAATTTGCTTTCGAATGACTAGCTAGACACGTGCGGACATAATTATGACATTGGTTACGGTTTAATCGTGTATTTATGTTATGGCACGGATTAGTAACAATAATAAACCTTTATTAAAATACCCACATTGACACAATAATATGAAATCACAAATAATACATACAATAACTATGTATTATCAACCTACAACTACTTGAAAATAAACACATATTCACGGCGGCTAAATCTTTTCGAAGTTCTCCGAAATTGAGTGTCCACTATCAACTGCTTATTTTATCATGAACGAATATTATCTTAGCAGGTTGGCTGGCATGGAATGGATGCGAACGGCCACTGACAGAGAGAAGTGGCGTCATTTGGGGGAGACCTATGTCCAACAGTGTATTACTACAGGCTGATGATGATGGTCAATGGCCACTCGAAAATATATGTTACATTCATGTATGCATATATATAAGTTCATGAGACTTTTTTTTCATTGATCTTGTTGATACATATTTGTTTTCTATTTGACTTGTATCGGTATATACCATATTCCCTTTTCCAGGTTATCAGCAATCCCCAGACAGGTAGACAGGTCGTCGCTGCTCAAATCGCACGCGGCGAAGTCTGCAGAATGTTCTGGAGGCAGCCCCAAGGCTCGAAGACCGCTGAGGGAGTCCAGAAGAGTGTCGCTCGCCCAGGCTCCTGGATATGTGCAGCTGAACCAGTATCGGTTGCTGGAACCTATAGGACAGGTTTGTATATAGAAAGCTTTCACGTCGTTTAATACCTTTCGGGGTGGATAGAACCTCGAAGAATACATGATAGTGTAAATGACGTGTAAATGAATCGTTGGAAAGAGGTTGCTATCTCAAACCCATAATGGGGAATCTAGTAGCATTGATCTTTATCGACTCCTTAGTCGCTACCTATATATGCAAAGTCCCAAAAAAGCACGATATTTATATTCACGACCAATATTCCTTGTGGGGTAATCATCGCGGGTGTTCATCTTTTCAATTGCGGAAGTAATAATACGATATATCCATGTTATAATACAATAACTAACATATTTATGCAATTGTTCTCAACCGCGTTGTAGTGGTAACAAACACAAGAAATAAAAATCCATAATATATACCTACCCTTTAGAGAAACGTATGTAATGTATGCTTTTGTATTTTTAAACTCATTATTACTTATTTTAGCCGACTTAGCCGTAAGGTGTATGGCATGTTAAGAAATAAATAAATAAAATTACTTATTTTTCAGGGATCCTACGGGATAGTGAAACTAGCTTATAACGAAGAAGATGACACTCACTACGTAAGTATCATAAAACATACATTTCACGACCATTAATTATACCTTGTAAAGTTTTTAGAGTTTCAAGTTTTCATATCCGTTATTACGAAGGTAGTGATTCTATGGTCACCTCTAACCCAAGTGTACACGTATGGAAATAATCAGTAACTAATTGGAAAGGTTGTAAGCCATGTCGCCATTTGCGGGCATTATTATCTGATCCAAAGACTAGTTAGGTTTCTTCACGATGCTTTTTCTTATCGTAGTGCATTGCATTTATAATTTTCAAAGCAAAACCATACATAGATATATATGTGAGTGAAGTGGAAGAGAGTAGGAGACGTTGGGGCCGGCCGAATAAGACATATAACAGTCAGATAGACGCCATAGTGAAAAAGGGTGAGGTTGGTTGAGGTTGTGAGGTGAGGAGGAGGTGACGTCAATGAAGCGAAATTGGTCTGTCAGAATAGGGCCAAAAGGAATCTGTGATATCTGCCTACCTCTCTCCAGGGAATCAGGCGAGATATGTATGTATATATATACCCAAAATTTGATTACCCTATTACACTCTCAGAATAATGGGATTTATACCTAAAGCCTTCCAATTAATAGCAATGCAAAAGCTCCAATAATAAGAACTAACCTTACAGAAAAATCCATTGAATTTATTCCCATTTATCTCCCAGGCAATGAAGATCCTATCCAAAAGGAAGCTGATGAGGCGTGCCGGTCTCTTCGGCAGGGCTCCCCCCAGGAGACCAGGTCCTGGCCCTCCACCAGACCCTTTACAGAGGGTATACAGAGAGATAGCAGTGCTCAAGAAGTTGGACCACCCGAATATTGTCAAATTGGTTGAGGTAAGTTTAACTAAGATAGTATGGAAATTAAGATAGTAAGGACATACATTTACTTGCTTGAATAACTTTCAAGGTGAACAGATTCTCGGAGATGTAATATCTCCTAGGTCACTTTTAACATGAATATTGGGGATGAGATATCATAATGGAACATTGGAGATGAGAAAATTCTGAAAATCTTAGCGTTACATGTATTCCTTTGCATTGAAGATTTAAAAGGATTAAAACAGACAGGCAAACAGATCAAATTGAAGACATTCTTCTCCAGGCGGGTGATGTAGTATGAAGAACAGAAGAGCGTGAATGAAAAGGTCTATGAGTGTGAGTGAAGAAAAGTAGATTTGTCAGGATCGTTCCAGGAGACGATCGATAGTCTCAGCTTATCCCGTTGGGGATGTAGAGGCGTGAATATATGTATAATTATATTTATAAGGAATTTCAATGCCATTACAACAAGATAGATACATTAATAACGACCGAGTAACTGTTTAATCAATTCTGCGAATGGTTGAAAAAATTGTATTACCATAATATTCAAAATAAATACACCTAGTCCATTGGTCGCCTTTCACAAGCCTTTAATCACAATCTTTCCAGGTGTTAGACGATCCAGCCGAAGACCAGCTTTACCTGGTTTTCCAGCTGTTAGAAGGAGGCCCTGTCATAGAAATACCCACGGACCAACCACTGAGTGAAGACCTCGCGAGGAAATACTTCAGGGATACTCTCCTAGGAGTCGAGTATTGTAAGTACAAACCTTCATGACTGTTGAAACATACAGGGTTATCAGTAGACAAAATACATGAAATTGTGTACTTAGGCCATTTATTCAAAACTTAGTTTTCTCTAGATAGTTAGTATCAACGCTGTTCTATATATTAAAGCCTTAGAATAAGACTGTCCTTATTCATATTGTGTATTTATTGTTTATTTCTGTTATATTATGAAATAATTCATTGCTATTGTAAAGATAAATAAATATTTAAATAACATTTGTATTAGACACGTAAAAAGGAGGTAAAGTATAAAAACTTTTTCGTGTAAATCCTCCAAAGATAGGTGCCAAAAAGGTAACATAAGCGCAGACCTCTTTCCTGGAAAGAATTTTATTTTCACAGAGTACGTGACAGGAAAAGCAAAGAGGTTAAGTGTGGAGGTTTAATACTTTTTGGAGCATTTCCATGTAAATATACTGTTATGAACCTTTGGCGGAAAATATTGTTTAATAATAAATGTGGGAATGATTTTTTATGTGTTTATGGGATTATTGGGTGTTTACTCTCAATATTTGTCTCTCTAATCAAATACAACATAAAAAGAAATATTTTCATCTTTACAACAATTCATATGCGTGATGATATTTATATGGGAAATTGGTGCCTGTTTGCCATCCCCTCATCTAATTAATACTATTCAACCCTAACCCTTAGTAGCCTTTTACGACATGCCAGGAACAATTGCAACTAACATACTATTTAATTTTAAACCAGTATGGGATTTATTAAATATTAGTCATCAGAACTCGGCCATTTATTACAAATTTAAATGAAAGTACCGACATTAATTCTCCAATATTCTGTCCATCCCAACAAGATTCCTGTCTTTATTTGCACGTAAATTATTCAACTAAACGTTTCTACAAATTTTCCTTTCAGTACACTACCAACGTATAGCCCATAGGGACATAAAGCCAGCTAATCTTCTACTAGGAGAAGATAGGGTTCAAGTGGCAGATCTTGGCGCCTGTGGAGAGCTGGGTGGAAGATTGAGTGGTGCCGTTGGTACTCCTGCGTTCCAGGCTCCGGAGGCAGGTGCTCCTGCTGACACGTATGATGGAAAGGTATGATTACATACGTATGATCATATAACATATTCTGGCCTTAAATTCATACATACCACCTATCACGTTGGGTTCTAACGGTCAGGGGTCCAAGTCTACTAATGCGTTTAAGCACAAACGCAGTTCAATATCAGATCACGTAATAGATTAAACTGGTAACAATAGTGTCTAATTTCACCATTGTCACTTTTGTCATTGTCACTTTTACTAATCCACTACCAAATTCACACTAATACTGATCTGATATTGAACACATATTTTGCAAAAACCATTAGTGCTCTTGGATCCCAAGTGAAAAGTAAGGGTTAGATATACTTGATTTGTGGTCACGTACTCTTAAAGACCATTATTTTAAGCAGGATAGTCAAAAGCTCTGGTGACATGACGAACCAATGGTTTCTCAAATATTCAGAACCTAATGTTGCAGGTTCCTAAGGCAGTTACTATTTTTACAAATAATAGATAGAATTTTCTCTTATTTAGAAATGTCAATATATTTATTTTAAATACATAACATTTTTACACATGCCGCTTCTACCTAGAATCAAACGTAGCACCTTCGATTCCTTATGATAATAAAACCAATTCTGACTTTATCTTTTAACCTACTCTTCAGGCAGCCGACATCTGGTCTCTCGGAGTAACCCTCTTCGCGATGGTGACAGGCAACGTTCCCTGGAGGGCTGATACCACCCAGGAGTTGCAGCGGAGGATCCTGAACGAGCCCTTTGTGTTTCCTGCCCACCCCGCCCTGTCTGAGAGCTTGAAGGACCTGCTCATGAAGATGCTGGATAAAGACCCTGAGAAACGGGCTACTATGCAGTTTATTAAGGTACTGAGGGATGGGTGACTAAGTTATATGCCTTTCATACATGGGGTGGTACTAAGACATAGATATAAGAGAGATATCCCATTCACTCGGGCCCGGGGCCAGCATACGGCTCAACACCCCTTTTTTCCATCAAATTGACGTTTACCGTTTTGTTTGTGTCGTTGTTTGTCTTGTGTCTTTGTGAATGAATTGCTTTATTTTTATTTTAATATTTTTATGTTAGTGTCTTTTATAGAGTACCCGCCACATAAGGTGGCAGTAGCCAAACTTGGAACTAAATTTGACGTTTCCGCCATTGCGTGTTATTTTGTATGAAAGGTAAATTTAGTATTACCAGGGTTGTGTTTTTTGCCCACTCTTTGTAATTTTTATGTTTGTTAAGGGTGATTATAATAAATTGATTTCTGGAGTTTCTTGTTAGTTCTTCTCCAAAGGTCTCCGCTGAACTTCTTCTTCTCAATCGTTACGCTCTTATCAGAGCGGTCGTGGTCTTCATGACGTGGCATCTTGAGCAGCCGAAATGGTTGGTGAACTAACCTCGGTAAAAATATGTAAAGACAATGCTCAGTGCCATGTTTGAAATAGTTTTTTTACATACATACATACACATCACGCCTGATTCCCTGTAGAGGGGTAGGCAGAGATCACGGATCCCCATTTGTCCCGATCCTGACAGACCACTTTCGCTTCATTGACATTCATACATTCTCTAATACACTCTCGGCGGTTATAGGTACTCCTAACGTCACCTTTTTTCAATATAGCGTCTATCTGACTGTTACATATTATGTCTTATTAGGCCGGCCCCTACGTAACCGCCCTTCCACTTCACTCATATATATTCCTTTTGTCAATATATAGTTTTTTTAATTTGTACTTAGATCATAAAATAACTTTCAAAGAGAGCTTATGATAGGGCCTATTTTGAATAAAAATATTTTGACTTTTGACTTTGGTATATTAATTTGTTTTATTTGAGTTTATAGCTCTGCAACCAAAGATCGTTACAAATGAAACCTCAATATAATGTATCGAGCCGTATGGCACAGTGAGTGCTAGTTTTGGCGTGTTTACTGGCAACACTGGATTACGCGACTGTGGCGACGCCTCCAACTGCCACCTTATGTGGCGGGTACTCTACTATGTCCAATTTGTAAGCACACATGTTATCAACATATACATTCACTTCCACTCATCCCTTTTGGAGTGGATGAACCACGGAGATAGCCGACATAACCTTAGTGGTGAATGGCTTAATAAAGAATTAAAAAAAAACCACGGAGATTTAATATCGTATCGATAAAATAAGTAATAATTATAAAATAGTATACCTACATTTCAATTTGATAAGCTATTTTTCCATTAATTCCTAGTCTAATATACCTTATAAAATCTCCTGCGACATACCAGCAATAAGGCAGCTAGTTAGCTTTCCACCTGCACATGCTCCATACTACAACTCAACTAAACTCAAAACAAATTCAACTCCATAATAAAACAAATATGTTATCAGCTTACTTTTTATTTAAATCTCTGCTCTTCCTAAAATAACCTCAAAAAATCAATTTCAGGAACACAGCTGGGTGACAGAATCGGGTAAGAACCCACTACCTTCGGAGCAGGAGAACTGTCGACTGGTGGAGGTGACTGAGGAGGAGGTGGCACAGGTGGTCACCTCCATCCCCAATTTAACCACGCTGATCCTCATCAAGACTATGCTGAAGAAACATAGCTTTCAGGTGGGTTACATACTGAACATGGTGATGTGAGATGTACCTAAAAATTTGATGTCAATTAAACGAAGGTTTGCCAGAATATTACTAAAAAACTAAATAGACAGCACCTAACGTGATAGGTAGTGAACTGTATAACTGTTAGCGACTGTAAAAAGGCTTCAATGACTTCAATGATATATGTCAACCAACTCCACATACAATATTACGAACCAAATATACCACCACAGAGATCTACTAATATGTTTATTCTACTATTATACGTCACCTTCCTAAAAATTCTTACCAACATGTAGTCAGCCAGCTAAGCTAATCTTCATTGCTCATACATACTACATTGATTCATATACCACCCTACAATATATTTATTTCATAAATGTATATCGATTTTCACATCATATATATTTATATATTGTCTAAACACGTTCCAGAATCCTTTCCTGAGGAGTCGCGAAGGGAGTTCAGCCCGAAGAGAGGAATCTCAAGACACCAATGAGGAGAAGACCAAGGCCAAACCCGGTCTTGCCCGGTCTGGGCGGTCTCTCTCCGCCCCTGGCAACTATTTGACTGACAGGTAACGAAACATGCTCCTGTACGAAATAGGCCTTATGTTCTTACATATTTGGCGGTTATAGAATAAATATACATAATTACATTCACGTCCTTCAATCCCTTTCGAAGTGGACAGAACCTCGAAGATTTAGTATACCTAGGTCACGTTTTTAGGATAAATATTGGCGTTGTGATGTCGTATGGAACATTGGTGACAGGTTGCTAGCCCATCGCTCAATAGATCCCATTTACACATAGTCTCTAGTCGCCTCCTATGACATGCCGGGAAGAACGGCAGCTAGTTAGCATTCTTTTAACGTCCTAGACTAGCACGAGACGAAATAAATGAATAAATAATAGAATAAAAAAGTATCACTTATTTTCCATAATAAGTCCATCAAGACCCCAATACTAATGCTAACAGTGTATATTTATAGATGTAATTACCTCCGAGGTTACACCAGAAAGAAATCAAATAATGTGAATGTCGTTGTTTGTATGCATTTAAATGATTTTGTATTCAACGATATTCAAGCACACACTTAAAGGTCGATGGTTGCTAGCTAATTGACAGTTATTAATCAAAATATGGTTAAAGTTCTTGATTACATTCGATGACAAACAGACGCATTACAATATTAAAATCAATAATTTAAAGTAGATAATACTAATAATGTAAAGTTTCAAATTACAACAATATAATTATTTTACTTAAATAAATGATTTAAAATATGTGTTTATATGTGTTTTATTTTACATTTGTATATGTTTTAGCCTACAATATCATCTATACTTATACGTCCATCTCCTTCCACAGACAAACTTCCTTCGACATAGCCTTGGAAGCCGTGGAAGAGTCCAGGGACCAGAGCCAGGACCTGCCCCAAGATCCCGAAGAGAAGAAGACCAGGTGATACCGGAAGCAGGCCCATCGCAAAATGGGCGGGGCCAATCTGCTTTGCTGCAGAATGCCTTCGAAAGTCTAGGGTTTAAGATGAAAGATCTGAAATTTTAAAATATTTTTACTCTATATGCTGAAGAAAATGAATTGGGTATATTATTTGCGATGTAACGTCAAAGTGACAGTTTTGTTAATGATTCGTTTCGTTCTTGAAAGATGGCGTTGTTTATTTTTTTATTTTATATTGTCTGTTGTACAGTAATATATGTTTACATTTATTCAAGCGGAAGAATCGAAGTGCAATTTGTTTGCCATCGTGTGGTCATTTTCTTGACATACAATGATAGAAAGGGAAAGCAATATTGAGTCACTTGTATGGAGATTAGTTAAAGTATTTGTCATATAAATTAACGAAAACGGAATAACGGTATTTAAATCGAGAGATTCCAAGAAAATTCATTGTTTTATTATTTTTTGGATAGTTATTTTAATAATTAACATGATTATCTCTAACTGTAATTAGTGTTTACTTATCGCGTAAATAGCCTTTTTTCCTAAACTTATATACACCCCATAAAATTAAACGTAGAGTACCCGCCACATAAGGTGGCAGTTGGAGGCGTCGCCACAGTCGCGTAATCCAGTGTTGCCAGTAAACACGCCAAAACTAGCACTCACTGTGCCATACGGCTCGATACATTATATTGAGGTTTCATTTGTAACGATCTTTGGTTGCAGAGCTATAAACTCAAATAAAACAAATTAATATACCAAAGTCAAAAGTCAAAATATTTTTATTCAAAATAGGCCCTATCATAAGCTCTCTTTGAAAGTTATTTTATGATCTAAGTACAAATTAAGAAAACTATATATTGACAAAAGGAATATATACGAGTGAAGTGGAAGGGCGGTTACGTAGGGGCCGGCCTAATAAGACATATATGTAACAGTCAGATAGACGCTATATTGAAAAAAGTTGACGTTAGGAGTACCTCTAACCGCCGAGAGTGTATTAGAGAATGTATGAATGTCAATGAAGCGAAAGTGGTCTGTCAGGATCGGGACAAATGGGGATCCGTGATCTCTGCCTACCCCTCTACAGGGAATCAGGCGTGATGTGTATGTATGTATGTAAAAAAACTATTTCAAACATGGCACTGAGCATTGTCTTTACATATTTTTACCGAGGTTAGTTCACCAACCATTTCGGCTGCTCAAGATGCCACGTCATGAAGACCACGACCGCTCTGATAAGAGCGTAACGATTGAGAAGAAGAAGTTCAGCGGAGACCCTTGGAGAAGAACTAACAAGAAACTCCAGAAATCAATTTATTATAATCACCCTTAACAAACATAAAAATTACAAAGAGTGGGCAAAAAACACAACGCTGGTAATACTAAATTTACCTTTCATACAAAATAACACGCAATGGCGGAAACGTCAAATTTAGTTCCAAGTTTGGCTACTGCCACCTTATGTGGCGGGTACTCTAATAGATTTATTACCGCCATTAATTTTCAGTTTACGTTATGAGTAGTGGACATTAACTATAAAAGGAGATATAACCAAAACGCAATATAATGTATTTTTGGCTTTAGGTTATTAAATTATAGAAAAACACCGAAAATATCCTACAAACTCGTATAAATTGTTTTTTTTGTAAAGATCAAGTGCTTCTATTGAAAAAATAACATAACCAAGACGACAGATACAAAAAAATGATATTTAGTATTTAACGCGGCGGCCATTTTGAATTTCATAAGGAAAAGACTATTTGAGAGCTTTTTATATAGATACATAGAATATAGGGAATTGTGTTTTTGATTTTTATAAACATTAATATAGGTACTGGTATTACGTAATGGAATGGTTGTACAAAAATTAATGTCTATAAAAATCAAAGCATCAGAACATACAAATGTAAAACTCAAAACGTAGCCAGATACTTATAAAATTATTACACGATATCCTTTTGAAGTAATGAAAACAATTATTTTATAACATTCTATTTATTATTAATATTTCTTATCTTTTACTGATATTATAATTTCAATAGAACATAAAACTTTACTTTTTCCTTCTCAGAAAAAAATAAATAAAAATATAATATAGATATATAGCTTTAAAATATTAAATCAACATAGTAAAAATGTATAAAAAATTTAATAAAGAATTAAACAATTTAAAATATACAAAACAATTAATTGCTATAAAATTGCTAACGCACTTTTCGAAATAAATAGAATTTTAATAACCATTTTGCTCAAATTAATAGTTCAATTCAATTTTAATTAGATTAAGACTAGGATAATTACTTTAATTAATCATAATATATTTTCTGCGCACGCCATAATAACAAATACCATAATAATTATTAAAAACGTATTTTTAGTTTAGAAGTTAAGAGTTTTTTATCAATAATTCTTCTACTTTTACCACTCCTGGCAAACTAAACTAGTATTTTTTTAATTTTTGTTTAGTATTCAACAAATATTTAATTATTATAGTCTTTTTTGTATCATAACTTTGTGTCTATCCCAAATATAACATTAACATATTATAACAAACCCTTTCCTCTATGTTTATTTAAAAAAAATTTATTGATCTTTCTAAATCTTAGCGTAGTTTTTAAAATAACAAGCTTTTAAAAATTTAAGCTCTCTATTTTTTTTATTAAAAACCTGTATGAAGATGCGTAGGCTTGAATTTAAAGTAAATATTTGTAGCGCATCTCAGATTATTTACAATTGTAAAGATAACGTTTTTTGAATTTACAAATTTTCTTGTAGAATATTAACATTGTAAATTGTAAACACAGTGCATTTAATGTAGGTATGTATAGAATGTTGTACATAATGCAGTACCTATAGTTAGATAAGTAACCGACCAATTTTATAATCAATTAGCTTTGCTATAAACTTGTGCGATGATGTTTTCATATTTTTTTTATCAAAACAAGCGAAATTTAATAATAATAAAAATAATTTAATTCTTTGTCAATTGAATTTAATCTTTTAAAAAAGTTGTATTTATGAATTCACCAAAATATTACGTCATCCCTGTAACTTTGAAACACTTAAGAATAATTGGAATGAGCTGCAAAAACACTGAAAATGTATGAATTATTTATTTATAATGGATGTCATCGCATAAGTCAACTGCCATGTAAATTAGCACAAAATTTTAATGAACCTTAATTAAACGTCCAATTAATTATACATTAGCTTACCTCGTCCTTATAATGATAGGTATTTAGTTTTAAAACCCTCGTCGAAAAGATTTTTATGTATTTTTCAAAATATTGCTTATATAGAAAATAAAAAAGAGATTGATGTGGTTATTTTGACATTACTAAGCTTATTCAACTAAATAAGTTAAATATCTAAAACTTGGATAGATATTTAGCTGATTTCCTAAAAAAATAACTTACTCGTATTGTAATACACGCACAATTCGAAACGATGGTGCATTGGAAATTTCAGTGTGCAAATGATAACAAAGAGATCAAGTCTATAAAATCATAGACTCTTCATCGATTATCTTAAAATGCTAAATAATTACACGCAGGACATAGCTAATAAAATTCGATGCGACGATGCTTGAACTTTAACCTTGGAGTAAGTTTTAAAGAATCATTAACATATTCCGATCGTCTTAATAACCACATTTGCTTTAAATATATATTTACAATGATTTAGAAAGAAAACGCATGTATATTCATGTTCTTCATCATTTCTGACACTTTTAGCAAAAACCTTTTTAGTAGTCATAACAACCATATAAAAAGTTGAAGGAATATTTCTTTGACACATCTTTCAAATTAATGGAAAATTAAAGTAAATATGACTTAACATTAAACAGGGTTTTCATTATAATAATTACCTTAATTGATTGTACTTAGTCATTATTTATTTGTTAAGTCCATTGGTCCAATTTTTAATATATAGTTGGTAAATTAATATGTAAAAAATAGATTATTTTTTGTGTTTAGGCTGCGTTTCCACTAAAGTTTATGTGACTTTGTCTTTGAAAGATTGAAGAGTTTCAATCCTATTTCAATACATAATTATTTCAAGCATTCATGATTCAATGTGGAGTCCTTAAAACATAAGTGGAAATTCAGCCTAATATATAAACAAAATACTTTTTGTACATTAATTAACATAGATTTTATTTTTGTTTAAAATATACATTAATTTTTATGCTTAGAGGAATTGAATAATAATTAAAAGATCTAATGTCAGTTTTATATAGATTCCCCTATAGTAAGCTGCCGAAGTTTGCTTAATTTTTCTTGATCCAAATGTCAATAAAATTATTTTTCAATAAAAAACATAAATCTATCAGTATTTTCATTTTCTGTGATCCAAATCTACGCGACTCATATACATTCGACGGGACTATAACAGCCAAATGTATTTGAGGAGGTATAAGGAAGCGAATGACGCGAAAGCGGTTTGTCAGGATTGAGACAATTGAGGATCTGTGATCTCTGGCTACGCCTGTATAGGAATACGGACGTGATGCGTATCTTTGTAAAAGGTAAGATAGAACTAACCTAAACTTTGGTGGCTTATACAAACACGCTTATGGATCGATATAGTCAGTACTCCTCAGTATGTCAGTTGGTAAGCCATATGGCCATACTTTAACTGTTCCGAAGAATAGGTAAATTTCTTCATGGTGATTGATTTCGCAAATACTTAAAATTGTTATTACGAAATTGGACATTGATTGAATTAAAAAGAAATATTTCCATTGGTAAATGCTCCGGAGTTTGAACCCTGTATCAACAGATGTAGAGGCTAAACCCCAACAACGTCGAAGCTACGCCGAATTGGGATATATAATGATGTTTTATAAATGAATCTTTAAAAAATATGTACTATGGCCTAAAAGCAAGTATTATCATAAATAACACACACCTACAAACAACTATTACTAATGTCCTAAAAAAACCAAGATATATCATGGAAATATATTATAATGCTGAAAAAGTTAAAAAAATATCCACAAACAACATTTTTTGTCCTGAAAAAAAATGTATACAGATCCTGATATAAAATTTTAGTCCTCCAAACAATGAGATATTGGAAAACTGCAATTAACGTCCTCAAAAATACACTTACTGAAAAAAACAGATAAGAAATATTTATAAGAGGTTACAATAACAAGACATAATATAATACATACTTAGTAAAATAACTCCTGAAATATTATTTTATTCTCCTGACAAACTAAAATGACGACTTCAAATAGTAAAATATGTCCTGAAACCCAAAGATATAATATACTGTTAAATTATTATTTTGGTGAACTAATAAAACTGTCCGGATTTTTTATTATAAATTCGTAGAATAACTAAAATATGTAAAATAAATCATTTAACTCATTCAGAGCCAATGACACGCGTAGCGTGTTCTTGAAAATTCTACTAGCCTCGCCGCGGACACGCCTGGCGTGTCCATAAGTTTTCGAGTATATCTCGAAAAGTACATGAAAATTTTTATTAAAAATTTGTGTACATGGTATTTACCACACGAATAACCATATCTTCACGTGGTTTCTACTTTGAAAGAAGTTATGTTTATACTAAAAATGAATACCTTGTGTAATGCCAAGAACACGCTACGACTGTTCAATTTGAATATTCGACCACAGGTTCTAAAAGTATGCTTAACTTTCCATCAAACTCGCTTGTTTTATTCTTGCAATTATTACGTTTATTAGTGAATTTATTATAATATTAGTACTAACACAATAACATGTTCCTGAGTGATTTTAGTCGATAGATGAGTAAATAATTTATATACCATACAAATTACAAAAAATATAGTAAGTTTGAGAATCACGTCATATTTAATTTACCTACTTACCAGAATATCCATATTCCGCTAATATCATATTATATATAATTCCTATACTGTTGCCACAATCTTATCTCTTTCGTTGCACAAACAGAGCTAAGGAAATAAACTACTACAATGTATAATTAACGTATTTAGAAACATTAAACTTCGCGTAGAGCCAGTGGACACGCGTGGCGTGTTCATTTTTTCTTAGTCGCAGAGCCGCGGACACGCCTAGCGTGTTCATGACCGTTTGTATGGCGGCTCCGCTAGTAAGACGCTGAAAAATGGCGCGGTGTCGAATGAGTTATATTATACCTTGTTGTTTTAATAAAAACACGACATATCCTGAAATCAATAAAATGCAGCAAAGAACGCAAAATCGTGACAAAAATATAACATCCTGCGTTTATGTAAATTGTGTTACTGCATAATTTTTTGGCTAATTTAACTCCCAGCCAACCACAACCCAGCAACAAGGTGACAGGTGCAAATACTATATAACGTATGTACCTACACAAACGTAATATAAGTGGCTGCACTGACTTATAATAAACCATTAATTATTTAGATGAAAACAACTTACTTTCAATCTGTAGTACAAAATACGTCTTCAAACCGCTTCAACATAGTCTGTGCATAGCGTAATATCATTCGTTCCATAAATAATGCAACTGTCCAACTTACTCATTCAAAATTCCATCAATTCGTTCGTTCATTCACTCAGTTTATGATGAGCTTGTGTTGTGTTGTTTTCAGGAAGTTGAAATATATTTCCCTAAATTGATTAAAATAGATCACTTCTTCTGTATTCATTTTTATTATACAGTAACTGTGCTTATGTTTTTTGTAAATTTGTGGATAATCGAAAACTCCCTATTGTAATATAAAAACTAAATTACTGTGACCTACGTGTGAGTTGGACGATTAGAATTTTACATATTTTGTTGTTAATTTGCACGCCCACGTCTCGCGGTAGGCGTTGCATCGCATTTTCGGGACTTCCATGGCTGTGTTTTGAAATAGAGTTGCAAAATGTCCCTTCAAAAGAGTGAAAAAAGTGTCAAAAGTTCTGGGGTCGGGGACAGGAGCGAACAAGGCGATAACACTTCTATTTGCTCTTCCGTAACCACACAACCTGACCGTCATGGATTCTTCGGAGGTGCCCAGTATAGTCCTGAACCGTAAGTACTCACAAATTCCTATATCAATAGCTTATAATCACTTTATAAGCAAATAAATTTTGTTAGACATAAGCTGATATCAATACATGAACTCATTTCCTTTTATCCCTTTTGGGATAAAGTTGTTTCTTCATAACAGTTATTACTAGTAAGGGAAGTTAAGTTTTATATAAGCAATAATAACATCAGTTGTTATGCAAACTATTTAAAATGATGCTATGCTAAACTCGCCATATCACCAAGGTTGATGAGGCTACCTAGTGAGACATTACCCAGGCTAATCGTAAAACTAGCGATTATAGCTATCCATATGCCTTCCTAACTACACAAAACATTAAAAAAAAGATTTCATTTGATATAAGTATTGTGTTTGAAAGTGCGCTTTAGGGTAGCTAAAAGCTGAGTAACATCCAGTGTTGTCCAGTGTTGCGGGAGCTTTAGCCACACATAATCTACATTTTTCATCATATTCCATCAGTCAGTTTTCTATGTAATATGGTAAAACAAGTACAAATTTTGGCTTAAACTAAACTATATTAAATTGTAATTTATTACCTGCTATGATGAATGCAACATGGAATAAACCATGTAGGTAATATGGGTACACCTATTATAGTAGAACTTTTCAAGTAATAATTTTATATTGCATAACAACTAATAGCATAAACCTCTTTTCGCAGAATATCGTTTGGCATTAACTCATTTAGCATACATTGAAACCCATAATTCTGTAAGTCAGAATTATCTGTACGCATAATTTTGGTATCCATAATAATCACAATGTATAATCATCACATCGCAGAAAGTTCAAAACCAGATTCATCTTTTGGCATATATTTCTTATCCATAACTATTTAAAAGTAGAACCATCATTTCGCATAATGCTTACAGCAAGAATCAAGTTTTATGATTATTGCAACACTTTTCTAATCAGGCGTTATCATTTTTACTATTGCTATTTGTTGGAGGTAGTAATCACATGAATCATTATTAGTTGTAGGGTTTTTTTAGTAATTGTAATAAATAAAAGTTGATTTAATGATAATTATTTGGTTTTTATATCCTTGCCCATGAGAGCATGTTCGTTTCTGGTCACAGTTCATAAGAGGTCACAGTTCTAACCTAACCTACGCATTTTTAAAGAAGAAAGTAACCCAATCTATATTATTCTAATTGAAATTCTATGATCTTCATAGTATGCCTAGTCAAATTATGCCAAATAATCTGTACTCTAAATGAACGTTATGCTAAATGATATTATACAAAATTTTAACTATGCCAAAGGTAAATATGCCAATAAAAATTCTACTATCTTAAATGTATGCCATTCTAAATTCGGTCATAAGCACATTATGCCTAAAAATATTTATGTCAAATATTTTTTATGCCTAATAAATGATCGACTAAAGAAGTTTCTGCGAAGTCAGTTATCCCAAATAGGTTTCGGAGTATCAAGTTTCTACCAAATAGCCCGCACCCAGGTAATATGAAAACAGCAACTTACACTTACAAAGATATAGCTAAATAGACATACTCACAAAACACACAGTTCATTGTTTTCAAACTTACATTACCTTATCTAGTTGACTATTTTCCCATGATTTGTATCTATGTGATTGTTCACAATAAATCTACCTACTTACCTAAATGGTAATTGTATTAAAGTAATAAATCCATAAGATTGATGTAGTACTATTAATTGAATGTTATGATTTATGCACTTAACTTATTCGGGTATTTTATTTATCAATTGTTGTTAAGCTTTAACAATAATATTTCAAATATTAACAATAATAAGTCATTCTTCATTTATATACAGTAAACAAACAGCAACTTTGTGTAAATCTATCATTGCAAAGTTTGTGATTATATGGCCACCCCCAAAACCATATGCTAACTACATAGCCATTACTAACAAATACCTAGGTTTCCTTATGATGTTTTCCCTCAAAGTTTATTTTATATAGGTGTATGATGAAATTATAAGATTTTCACATTCAAAATTTTCCATTTGCTGCAATTTCATATACTAAACATTTGCATATCCTTTTGTTGGATGTTAAATACGCTTGGATTAATACCGATAGGATGTTCATTTATGCATGAGTGAGAACTGTTCTACTAATTGCTGCAAGGACTGCATCTAAATTAGATTTGTTTCCCTTGAGTAATTATTGTTGGATTAACCATTTGAAAGTTGAGTAAATACCAGTAATGGGTCACTGAAATTGGTACTGTCTGATAAGAATGACTGTCGGTCTAGTGTTTGGCATATTGTAACTTAATATGTACACTTTTATAAGTATGGCCAGTATATTGTAAGTATATAAAAAGCTATAACCATGATGCTTACATTAGTTTGTAGTTATGCAATGCAAATGAAAATGTTAAAACTAACAAGAAAAAAATAAGCTCTGTAATTTTCAAAACATTCATTGATTTTCCACTTTTGATTAAAAATAATACTATAATAATAGTTATACTTAGTTTAATCAAAAATATTCATTCAATTAATACTAACTATAACAAAACCTATATATTTATTGATTTAGTAACTACTGTTAATTTTATAACATTTTGGTTGATTTGGTGCAAAATATGTATTATAGTTACTGGTTACTATCTGGGAAATACATTGTACATGTAGTTATCAGTTCCATTACAAGGTTAATCTACATTAAATTACAACTTATTAATTATTGTATTTATAATGTTACTGAGAATGTTGATGCAATAATTGGGAAACATTTTTGTTTTGTAACAAACCTTATCACTAGCAGTGATCTCTACTATCATTGCATTTAGTTTGTTGACTTATGAAATATTGCTAAGTGTATGTTTTCAGAGTGTGTGTGTGTGTAACAAAAAATATTTTATTTGCTTAGATAATATCTCTTTTGTTTCTTTAGTTATTGCAACCTATATCATCTATCGACTGCAACAGTGGTTATTGTATTGTATTAGTTATATGTGCTAAATATTCATTCATTTAATTCTTTATCGGCTCTTAAGGCCAATTAATTTTTAAAATATAACTAGATAAGTAAAATATACCAAACATTCAAAGGGTTAGGGTTCACAAATAAACTGGGTACCATTCATCACCCATGCTAATATAATTCTTATTACTTAAACCTCTAATTTATAATAGGTTCTTCTTCACATTAAATTCTGTGTAATCTTCCAAGTCAGGATTCAAATGTATTTCAGTCTTTGTTGATGTTTTCTCACGTGACTTGTTATGAACACAAATCTACAGTTTGTGGATTTCACATGGGTTGTAAACTTTGAGATTAATTAACTGAACCATTTAGCCATGTATACAATATTTTAATTGATTACACTGTATTGTACAGTAGTTAGATACTAAAAATAGTAACATGAGGCAAAACATTGTGAGGAAACAAGTTTACTTATGGAAATAGGTAATTGATAACTAGTTCCATTTCCACAATAGTTAACATAAAACTAAATCTGTCATGTTGGATGCTGTTGTTCCTGTTAAATTAGTGTTTTGATTGGGCAAAGACCTTTGAAGATGGCGGCATATATGATGATAGTTACTTTACGTTTTCCTAAATATTGATTTCAAACGTATGCACAGTAGATTTTATAGCAGCAAAGATACATTTTATTTGCGATCTTAATGATATAGCGGTTTTTTATTAGCCTTTTAAAACATGTGTAATAAACATATTATTATTCGGTCTGCTGCTTCAAGAAGTTTAGAACCGAAAGAATTCGCAATATTTCGGCAGGTACACTGCACTTTCTTTATCATTACAACAAGTGACTTTCTAAACAAAATTATAATAAAAGTAAAAGTGATCTAGGTTTTTATTATTGTATTCTATGCATGCAATCAGCTCTATTTGTAAGGAAGTAAGACTCAAATTTGCAACGAAATGACATCGAACAATAGTTAGTGACAGGTAGTTAGAACAACTAAACTAAGTAGTTACGAACCAGTTTATCGTGACCCCTGATTACAAGGTTTCTAGTATTGTTCTAGGGTCCTAGTTAACGTGGTTGTCCGGGTGTAGAAAAGTGTAACCGATTCATAAATTGTGTAACAGTACGGAGTAACAGCGTGAGAGTTTATCGTATTTTTATTAGTTAGCAATCACTGTAAATACAATATGTAGTATGTTTTGTTGGATGTCTGTTTGTTTCGTGGTTTTTATTGGGTTTCTAAACATCGAAAGCGGTTATTTCTTATATGAATTTTATAAGTTATAAAACTACGGACGTGTTGCAAATTATTTCCTAAACTCTTTTTATTTTTCCTTGTAAATAAGTAAGTAAGTAGTTAATAAATCTGAAATATCATATGATTTCTACTTCATGTCCCTAAAACCTCCACTATTCTATTTTACGAAAGGATACGTCCTTTCCTTAAATAAATTCAATATAAAAGTCCTCAAAACCCTGTGTTTAGTATAAAATAATGTGTTAAAAAACACAATATTTAAAATCTAAGTCTATTTAAGTAAGTAAGACATTAAAAACTGATATTGTTTACATCGACGACACAAAATTATTTCATTTGAGTAGTTAATCCCTAACAGTTCTGCTATTTGTCCAATCAATTTTCGTGTCCACGCGTGCATGTCTCGTACTACCATGAACTACACCTTCTGCTACGTAAACTAACCCGTTATAACTGTATTCAATTTAAAGGAAGGGACGATTTTATGGTAAAAACCCGACAGGTGTCATTACGCTTGTTCGCGTTGTCTCGTCTGTTGTAACCCCTGAAAAATGACCTGTTTTGAAATTTATTGCATAACTTTGTAATATAACGTAATTCTTGGAATATCTTAGCAGGGATATAGGGGTCGAATAATGAATTGACTTGAGATTTAATATGTCCTCTTTAGCTACAGCTAAAATGAATAAAGCGCAAAATACGCTCGCGACAAAATAGCCCTTGCGGGGTCGTCAGAGGCATTCATTTTCTTCATTTCCGCAATTGCGAAGTTAGTAATTCTATGGCCACTTCAAACTCACGTAATGACCAGATAGTCAGTACTCAACGTGACAGGTGGTAAGCTGTGTCGCCATGTACAAGCACGCACTATAACTTGTTCGGGGAACAACCAACGATGTTTTCCCTCACCGTAGAGCTATACTTACAGCGTTACTAACTATTGGAATCGTGGAACTTTCATAAACCTCTACGAGTCAAAGAATTTTATTTTCTAACTATATAATTTATGAGGGTTGTCAATCCATCGTCGAACCGCAGCCTTGAGTTACGTCATTCCTGCGTTTCCCCATCGTATCCTAATTGCACGGGTGATGTCATTGGTAGTAAGTAGACATACGAAGTTACCAACCTAAATTGTATGGACGTTTGATAGAATTGTGGTATTATGAATAAGGGTGACGTTTGAAATACTGATTAAAATTGCTTATCAACTATGAATGAAGAGGTGTAACTAGTTAAGGATGTTAATAAAGCAGGGGACTTTGTAAGGAAACGTACGTTACATGTAAAAACATATGTATGTATGCATAATAAACGTACATACAATTTTATCCATTTACATCCTTCAATCCCATTCTGGATAAAATATTGATGTACTGACCTTGCTCACTTTTAGCATTGTTATTATAGGTCTCATGATGATGTTATAACTATAAAATTAATGACAGGATATAAGCCTATCGCCCAATAAATTCCACTGATCCAATTTCCTAATCCGCCATGCCAGTCAGAATGGCAGCTAGTTGTCATTCAATTCACGTCTCCCGTAACTATAATATTACAATAGTTATCTGTGAATTGTAGAAAGGAGCTTGCAAATGATTGAGTTTGACCCTGCAGCGACGCAGCTGAGAAATTGACCCAATAAATTATGTAGAAAGACGTGACTAGGGACTTAAGCAACCGGGATCTTATTGGGGACATGCAAATGGACAAGATTAAAAGTACTTAATTTGAGTTTCTGAATGACAAACGCGTTCACGACCATTGCGGGGCAGTCTGAGGTTTAGGTTTCCATCTTTGCAATTGCGAAGGTAACTAACTAGTAATAATTCTATGGACACCTCGAACCCACGTGTTGACTAGATAGTAATCAATGTGACAGGTGGTAAGCCATGTCGCCATTTACAAGCACTAACTATTACCTGTTCGGCGAACAGGTAGGTAGGTTTCTGAATGTTTACTTATTTTAGTACTATAAATAGAACAATACATGTAAAATAGGTAAATAACATGAATAAAACACTAATGTGACCGAGTAAATGAGTGTCCGACGTCTGGTTCTGTCTACCACGTAAGGGTGTGAAGGACGTGTGTTTATGTATGTACTAAGATTACAATCATATGATTTCCTATAGTATAAATTCCCTGACTTGGTGATATTTTTAGAACTGTAACAAAGGCACGTGTAAATTTCCCAAATCATTAATAGAATATCGATTTTGTTTCGGTTTTTCCTGTCTTGTTACTAGCGATTCACAATGGAGGGTTCATACATTCGCTTTCAAGATAGAACCTATGAAAAAAAAACGTCACGAGGAGTCAAAAGAATATATTGGGCGATTGCATAGCAACTTGTTATGTACTAATATTCTATATCAATGCCATCTCCACACCAATAGTTGTGCTAAAGTTATAACTAATATCACTATCGCTAAGGCTCTGTTTACCTTTTGAAATTGAACCCTTTGAATTTGCAAGTCGCGATTGTATGCAATTTGCTTACTACTACATCGTAATACCAATATATTTGTACAAGTGCGTTAGTATTTTGGCTCTATAGGAATTTCACATTGCGAATGCTTTAGTGTTCCTCTAATTGAAAAAGGCAAGGTGTGAAATTTGCGAAATATGTTCAATGATATAGGTATTCATGTCTGCGACCTAGTCAAATAGCATAAGATACAGGTGTATGCTTACTTCAATACCTATACATTAATTTCAAAACATAAAATTTTTGTCAATTTTGTAGATTTGTACTAGTTAACTACTTTTCCTTTTCATTAGAACCTGCTGAATAAATGTTATGTAGACTGTTTTGAAACTCTTGATAATATTTTAGACAAATAACTAGTTAGTTAACTAATTAACAATTATGTATTTCGATTCGTCAGGATAGTTCAAGGTAACGATTGATATTTTCCTCTCTCCCGTGAGGGGACGTAGAGTCGTAAATATTTGTATGTATGTTTAGTTACTCTTCATTTCCCCAATAGACTAGTAACTACAAGTCTATCAATAAACCGACTATCAGACATCCCAAGTAGAGATAACTATGTGAGTGAGCTAGGTGGGAATCAGACCAGGAGGTTAGAATACTAGAGTACTTTTTATCTCAGCTATGCGGTAGAAAGTTTGAAGTACAAGTGTTTATCTCTGTACCAAGGTACCTATATGCAATCGGTTTATAACTTTACGTAACCCAATTTGGGCTCGAGATAAAACCGGTGAAATTCTAGATCAGTGTGCGTATCAAATGAAAAGTATCAAAATATGTTGTGAAGTATGTATGTTAGTGAACGATATAACATACACGTCCTTCAATCCCTTTCGGGGCGGATAGAATTCTCTTCGAGAGCAATATCTCCTTGATAAGTTTTTAATATTAATAACTATTAGAGCTGCGATGACATTAATATGAAAATTATATAGTTAGTGGACAAAACACTACAGCAGCCGTGTGTAGATATACCTATCATATATTTTAATAGTTAGTTCCATCTAGTTAATATAAAATGAATATGGATTGTGATGCAATTAAGTTAATGACTCAATTCTCTGCATATCTGTGGTTAGGTTTTTGATATTCTAATGCGTAACACATTTTATCTACGCTTCAGTTTGATCTAAATAATTCTCTCATTCATTTCTCACTCATTCATCGAGTGAGTGAGAACATCGAGAGGCAATCTACTGTGTAATAGGCAATAGTCAGTGCACTGATAAGGTGGTGAGGTGGTCATGCCTCTAACTACGTCTACAGAGTTCATGGTCGTGAAGCATAGTGTGTTAAGATTTTCAATAACTATAACTATTGAGAAAAAATAATATAGTTAGAGGAAGCTATTTACTATTGAAACAAGTACAAATTTCCATTTACTTCTTTTTGAGCAAAACCTCCTCATTATAACTATGCCTTTCGCAATGATAAAAGTGTATTTGGAAAGTGATAACAACAAATGATAATTTGTCAAATAGCGGTACAAGCCTACTATTCGATGTATGACGTTATTGTTGTGAATTGAAATAGTAAATACTCTGAAAGTTTTGTCATCTAGTTACGGATGTTTGAAAATATTCTTTTGTGAAAGATTTATCGTTCATTCAACTACGATATTGTATTGGAAATAAAAGAATTTTATAGATATTTTCAAATGTAAAATATATTAACACATATCATAGAAATGCACTCACGCCTGTTAACCTACAAAGGTGTAGGCAGAGATCATGGTTCTTCATTTCTGCCGATCCGCCAAATAAAACAAATTTTAAGATGTCTATGAAATAATAAATCGCTTTACTCATCCGAGACTAGTTACATTAAATATTTACGTTCCTTCTTCACGATTTTTTTAATAGAATCATTCGTACAAATAGTTCATTCTATGAAAATAAAAAAATAATCTTATATGTATGTGTACTTATATTTTAAAATAATCTTACTATAGTCTGTGAAATGTAACTTTCTAATGAACCTTGTCAGGACGTCCAGTTTATGAAACAGTAAAAAAATAATTTTATTAAGTAATAACATGTGTATGTATGAATGTGTATGCCCTAGGGTAAGTGAGAGTCCTATATTTAAGTTTTTCCAACCTTGTTACCACAACTATGCAATGAACGAATGAATACTGGAATGTAGAATGTACGAATAGCTTTTTAATCGGGCGCCGGCGTTGACCAAAATAGTCGCTTCATGTTGGTCTATTGTGCTTCCTCATTCCTGCCGTAGTTGATTGACAGGCCTGCCCTAATGTAAACGGTTAAAATACAACCGTATAAGTAGTTATACTAAGCAAACTAAAGATAGAAATCCCCAACTACTAAAACACAGCAACGTAATACGTAAATAGACGTAGATATATCATATAAGATTGCAAACTAGCTGCTATTCATCCCAGCTTGTCATTGGAAGGGATTAATGGTAAATGAAATCTATTGGGCGATGGACTAGCTATTTATTACGAATATTCAAGCAATGTCATCTCGATATTTTGATAAAAGTGACCGAGAGAGTATTTTCGAGGTTCTGTCCATCCCGTAATGGATTATAGGACGTAAAAGCACATGTACATAATATGTAACCAAAGCGGGGATGCCTTTCCTTAATTGGCTTAAGCTTTCGTGACCAGTAATCCTATTGGTCTATCATTTGTATACTTATACGATTGTATATTAAATCCTATTGAATTTTCCACTGCTTACTTAACTATTTAGAATATCTTTATACAATATTATTCGTATACAAATGATAGACCATATCGTCATAATCGTATAAGTATACAAATGATAGACCAATAGGATTACTGGTCACGAAAGCTTAAGCCAATTAAGGAAAGGCATCCCCGCTTTGGTTACTGATATTAAATAACACTAGTCTTTCTACAAATAGGTGTGATTGAGGCTATAGGTAACTTTGTTGTCATGGCAACTGTAGTCAAAGGTAGTGACCACCGATCTTCTGGAATAATTCGTTTCAACAGATGTCTTCTTATCCTGACATGTGGCGAATAGATTATGTAACATTTACCCATAGATAGGTCTAGGGTAATACTTAGTTTCTTCATTGTGTTCTCAAGCATCGAATGTTTTTCTGTTGTTTAATCATGAAGGCGTTATGTTAACAGGATAGAAAAATGTTTGTAGTTATTGAGCTTTTACATTAATATCACTTACTAGTTCTAAAATCAATAAGCTGACGGGAGTACCAAATAATTGGTTGAAGTCGAATGTTAAAAAAGGCAATGCCCCGAATATATTAATTGGTATTGTATCACCATTAAACAGACCTGGGGCAAACATAACAGAGAAGGATTCAAATTTTAATCCCTATTATAGTTTCCATGTAGTTTTATTTACAAGCAATTTTGTGCCTGTGCACATTGTGAAATAAAAAACTTAACTTTTTTGTAAAAAATACGTGACATTATTTCGTTACCAACCTATTGGCTTGCAATAAATGCGTCTTACTGATATAACTCCGTGGGTTTGTATGTTTTAAATCTTGTTTAGAAGTCTTATGAAAACGAATGAAAGGATGTAAATGGTATAACATTAAATAACCAAATTTAATATTTCATTATTTTACTTGTTATTAATGATGTATAAGAGAATAGATGCTATTGTTCAAAACCTCGAATTATAACAATAATAAACCAAAAAGACAATGACCTAAGGAAGAAATGAAACGAACGTCTTTATTCTTTTAACTACTCGTAAGATATGCAACCGGTTGTAAACCTTCTTCTTTCATTGAAGTAAACATAAAACAATGCACACACATACACACACACTCACACACACACACACACACATGCATAGACAAACAAATAACTGTCTTGAAAGTAAACAGCTGTTTCACTACCGACGGTTGGTTGACTTTTACGAAAGGAAATATAAATCCATAAAAACCGTAACAGTATTAAGTTTTACTATAGCCTATGCAAGAAGAGTTTATTTTTATTTGACCTGTGAACCGTTTGGTGCATAGATAAGACAGCTAATAAGCCAAATGTTCCAGCTCTGAGGTTTTGATAGGTTTATTTTCTGAGGATTTGATTCCTATCAATGCTACTACTTATGTAACAAAACAAAGTAAAAAATGTACATAAGGATTATCAGATTAACACTTGGCCATTATGGCTTCGTTTTTATGTAGACATACAAACCCTTCACGACTTGTCTATACATCGTCCCTTTTTATTATGAGGGGGTAGTCAGAGGCAGTGCCATCTCCGAGATTTCGAAGGCATGTTAGATTGAAAATTGTTTGTCTTTGAGTTTTTATCTAGTTATTGAAAATTGAAGACAGGTTATAAACTACACATGTTCTGAATTTACTCTAGTTCTATAGACTTGAACAACACTAGTAGTTAAAAGGGCTCCCGGAAAGTGACAAGTAGAATTATTTATCTCATGTCATAAACTATCTTTAAGAAAACCAAATATTGTGATGACGCTTAATCATGTTTGTTCCTGACGAATCGCGTAACATACGTTTCAACCATCGCTTCGAGGTAGTCAGAGATTTAAGTGACCACCATCGTATCTACAATGATGTTTGGCTAGTTAAAACGCATGTTTCACCAGATAGTCAGCAACCATTGTGTCAGGTGGTTTATCCGTGATTAAAAAAATAAATTCACTTTATCCACAAAGACACAAGACCAACGACGACAGTATCAAAACGGGAAACAACAATTTGATGGAGAAAAGGGGTGTGGCGCCGTATGCTGGCCCCGGGCCTCTGCTGAAAGGGTAGCCCAATCTGCCAGCACTGATGTTATGACAGACCCCGACACGTCACGTAACGCATATAGTTATTAGCTTTGACTGACTATAATACGCAATAAATACAATATTTTTACATAAATTCGTTACGGAAACATATTGTTTGCATTTAGCATGTATAAATAGGCTTTAGAAAACATCCTTGGTACGTAAAGGTTTTGTTATTCCATTCAAAACTTGCTTTCGTGACGTCATTCGAGCTCATTGTGTTTTAAATCAATGAGTTCATTTAATTGAATTGGTAACAATTGGGAATTGTTATGAAGTTTCGTTATTTGGATTGGCCTAAGTAAATATACGTGTACCGGGAAATTATGTAACCCTGATATTTCATTTATAATATAAATAAGGTTATTAAATTCCCAATAGTTACTTTAGAAGATATCTTACACTTCTACTATATTTTTCTTCTTTGAACTAAGTTTATAGCAAAATAATGATTTGAAAACTGGAATGGAATATTTAAGAGATAAGTAAAAGGATGTTTTTATTCATATTAGAACAACATATTGGTTGCATTCCATTATTATATCAGTTACCGTTGGTTAATTGAGTCTGTATTTGTTGAAAAGTAAAAATATGAGAATGTTGGTCCTATAAGGAAAATGTTCTGACAAAATGCGTTTAAAAGGAATACCTTTCTATCTAATAGCCTTTTAATGAACCATGCTGACGATGCATATTTTGAAGAAAAGACCCACCTATTTTGTCAGATTTTGGTGGATTGTAATTTGTATTGTATAGCAACGTTTCAATTTATTAAGAATATTTAGACGTATCCCTTTAACGCTTAAATATTCACTGAAAAAGCGACGTTATATTATGTACCTCTGGTTAACCTTTTTTAACGAAAGGAAAATAATTAAATGCACATTAAAATTACTGAAATGTACACCAAAAATATGTAGGAATGTATATCAAATGTTAGGTTTGGGTTGTGAATGTATTATTTCTTTGAATAATTAAGTATTTTTTATGTGTGTTTTCGTATTTTTTACGTTAGTTAAACACTAGCGAATGAAATCGTATATAAGTGTAATTGTTTATTCAGGATCAACCAAATTCCCTGAACAGGTAATAGTTATTCCATGTAAATGGCGACATGCCTTACCACCTGTCACATTGAATACTGACTATCTGGTCAACGCGTGGGTTCGAGGTGTCCATAGAATTATTATCTTCGTAATTGCGGGAATGGACACCTGAACCTCTGACTACCCCACAAGGGTTAAGGGTCGTGTATGCGTCTTTTAATATTAAACTCACTAACATATCGTCTTAAAATACCTACGAATTCCTGTAATAACTTAGATACTTCTTGAAACAACTGCTTGGAAATCAATGGAGCAATACTGACGCGTAATCACTACATAGTATAAAACAAAGTCGTTTTCTCTGTCCCTATTTCCCTTTGTATGCTTAAATCTTTGAAACTACGCAACGGATTTTGATGCGATTTTTTTTAATAGATAGAGTGATTCAAGAGGAAGGTTGATATGTATAATAACATCCATTAAATAGTTGAGTAGGCTATATATTTTGTACCCGTGCAAAGCCGGACCGGGTCACTAGTAATACTATAAAACAGCCAATAATTTGCATTCTTTTGAGTTTTGTTTGAGAAATTAAAGAGTTGCCTTATAATGTAATAAACAAATGTCCCATTTCATTCCAGCAAACGCACAGTGTCGCCCAGCACGATACTGAAAAGGGAGCAGAAGTGGCTGCGGATGCTCAACAACTGGGAAGCTTTCATGAGCAAGAACTACAAGAAAGTTAGGGAGAGGTGTCGCAAAGGTGAGGGGATGACGACCTTTTATATGTATGAGTGAGAATGGTACTTAGTGGAAGGTGAAGAAAATATAGAAATAGATTTTCTATGATCTTTAACTAACAACACAAGGTATGAGATGTTGTTCACAGGTCTAATATAGGACTTTAGGGGTAAATGGACCAAGGAACTAGGGGTACATGAAATCTTTTGGGCGATGGGCTAGCAGCCTGTTATCATTGTTGCATACTACTTTACAACTTTAATATTTATGCTAAAAAGTGACCTCGTAGATTTATCTCCAAAATTGTATCCATATCGTAAGGGATTAAATAACGTGAATGTATATGATTCTCCAATGTCCTATCCACCAACAAAGGTACCAAACGGGAATACCCATATATTTATACAATAATTTGTTTTTTTCAGGAATCCCAGCGTCAGTGAGACCCAAAGCCTGGCTCTACCTCTGTGGTGGTGAGCTTCTGATGAACAAGCATCCCTTGGTCTACGAGGAGTTGCTTCAAGCCCCTGGCGACCCCAAATGCATCGATGACATCAAGAAGGACCTGCACCGCCAGTTTCCCTACCACGAGATGTTTATCAGGGAGGAGGGGCCTGGGTGAGTGACTATTGTGGTGTAGATGACTATTGTAGTGGTCTATATGACTAGGTTATAGCATATAGTGAGAGTGGGTGGCATTAAAAAACGTGATGTTAGGAGTATTTATAATTGCTGTGTATGAAGAGGTGTTTGGATGTCAATGAGACAAGATTGCTTTACGGAATAAATTGTACGTTTCACTAAGTAGCCAGTACCCAATATGATATTTTGTGACTTCGACAACATTCAATGGCATTGAATATTATATGTATTTAATAAGTAGGTTTGCTAATGATGTTTTTCTTTATCAAAATGGAATGTTACATTGACTATACCCAGAATTTCTCAACTTTAGTCATTTAACGAAATCTAATATGTACCGGCTATGATAGTCTCGATTTAACAACATACTTTAAATCATTTACCTAGACACTGCTTATAAACTTATAGGTATATAACATGAGCGTGTAGGAAGAGGTTTATGAGTGTCAATGAAGCGAAAGGTTTATCAGAATCTGGACAGATCCGTGATCTCTTCCTATCCCTCTTCAGAGAATCAGACATGATGTATGTATAACAAACCTAATACCCCATTCAAAATTGACAGGCAACAAGAGCTCTTCTCAGTACTGAAAGCGTATTCAGTGCTCAACCCCAAGGTGGGCTACTTCCAGGCACAAGCACCCGTGGCAGCCTTTCTTCTGATGCATATGCCGGCAGTCCAGGCCTTCTGGTGCCTCGTCAGCATATCGGACAAGTACCTCAATGGGTACTATAACCCTGGCCTTGAGGTAGGTGGTCTTAATAATAGATGCTTTTTTAACTATAACATACTAGAATATAGTGTAAAAGTTATGTCTAAAAGATAGTCAGGAGATCAGAGAGAGTAAAAGATGATTGGAAAAGAGTTGTGTAAGTAATGAACTAATGGTGGCGTTAAAGGAATGCTGTTGCACTGCTGTTCTTCCCTTCCAAAAAGATATGACTATTTGCGTCTCATTCGTGGAGATGCTATCTCTACAGTACCAAATAACAATCTTTGCATCATAAGCGAAAGTAGGTATATTATAGTTGTAAATTGTATTGGACTACATTATATTTTATTGAATAAGGTCATATAAATTAATTAAATAAAGAAAAATACATACTTAACGTTATACTTTAATGAAGTGACCTATTGAATTCGCCCTAATAATTAAACAGTTCAATGTTTCGGGCAACATTAATGGCTTTACTTGCCTTTTCTACATTGAAACAGGCTTAAAATTGAATATCCTTTCATCAGGTAGATACAATTACTACGCTAACTACCTTAGTAGCTACTCATGCTAGTCTAGAATGTAAAAATAATGCTAACTAGCTGCCGTTCTTCCCGGCATGCGTAGGACGCGACTAAGGAACTAGGGTATCGAATTATATAAGGCAAGGGGCTAGCAACCTGTCACCAATGTTCCATGTAACATTTCAACTCCCAATATTCATGCTAAAATTCAAATAGGAGTATCTCCAAAGTTCTATCCACCCCAAAGGTCTTAAAGGGATTAATCAATGTGAATTAAGGCTTGAGCAAATGAGCACCTTTCACTCATCTACTATAGTAACCGAACGTGTCTGCTTACCAGGTCCTACAAAGAGACGGCGACATTCTCCACGCTCTCCTGAAGCGCACGGCCCCAGCTGTCCACCGCCACATGGTGCGACATCGGGTTGAGCCCCTGGTCTACTCCACCGAGTGGTTCCTGTGTGCTATGACCAGGACTTTACCCTGGGACAGCCTGCTGCGGGTCTGGGACTGCTTCCTCTGCGAAGGGGTTAAGGTAAAAGGGGGAGAGGTAGGGTTAAAAAGGTGGGAGGTGATGTAGTGATAAGAAGTTTAATTCCAAAATTAAATTAACACCATTAGTAACATTAATAACACCAACCACCATAAAAATACATAAACTATAACATAACCATTATTAACCGTTTACTTACACCATTGTGAGTGAACAGTTATTGATTGTCTGTTTAAATAGTTTTATTGGTTAGTTGGAAAGAATAAAGATAACTTATTAGAAATAAGCTTAAATTAGGTTTTTGCAGTTTATTTATGTCGAGGCAAAACATTTATGATTAAAGGGAACGTTTCCTATTTTTGTTACCTGGAAACAACATTGCGAAAATGACAAATTTGAATTAGTTTATTTTAGTTATTATTAGAGTAAAATAATATTTCAGCGAAAAGGTAAAACGTCGATACCTAACCTGTCCCTTTATTATACCAGTCAATCCACAGCACCTGTACATCACAACAAGTTCAACTTACAGCGGCTATTAACTTTTCAATCTTCCCTTTAGGTCCTATTCAAAGCGGCCCTAGTGATCCTAGCCGGGTCCCTAGGTTCAGCAAAAGTCCGTAAGCACGCGGCCGGCCTCTGCGAAACCCTGGAGATCCTCCGGCACCCTCCAGAGGCGGTGCTGGCCGAGGAGTACCTGATGGCTCACATGCACAGGCTGCCTATCTCGGAGGAGGACTTTGAGTTCGAACACCAGCGCCAGACTACTAAGCGGAGGGCCATGAGTGCCAGGAGGTAGGGAGGGACTTAGTAGATAGTATATAGATGCATGCTATTCGATTCCTTGCGAGGTAATGAAAGATACAAGAAAGTTATGGTCTAACGCCAGAGTGATTTTATGGCCACCTCGTACCCACGTGTTGACCAGATAGTCAGCTTTGTGAGAGAGTCGAGATTTTTATTTATTTTACAAGTAAACGGGTCTGCGTACAGTCAACGCTAAAAGTGCAGTCCCAGTAACTTTATAAGGTTTACGTTAATAAGAACAAAAGATAATATTTTTCATTTCGGAGCATCGAACGTGTAGTGGCAATGACAATGCATAGTGGCGCCAGTTTTAAAATGTTAAATGTTGTCTTTTGTTCTTATAAACTGTATAAAAAGTTACTGGGATTGCACTTTTAGCGTTGACTGTACATCGATTCCTTGCAAGGTAATGAGAGATACAATTCAACTTGGTCATTGTTGTTTAATGCAAGAATGATTTTATGGCCACCTCGAACCCACATGTTGACCAGATAGTCAGCTATGTGTCTGAGAGACTCGCAATTTTTATTCATTCTACAAGAAAACGGGACTTACCGTGTATATTTTTCAGATAAAGTATTACCTTCTTTTGTAAAAATATACGCTATAAATCCCGTTTTTTTATAAACAGATAGTCAGTACTCACTCATGTGACACTTACAAGAACTCATTAATTATTGTTTGGGTAAAAGGTAGGTTTCCCCATGATGTTTTCCTTCACCGTGTGTAATAATGTCCAAATATTATTATTATAGTGATAGGTGATAAGTCCATCACAGTTTAGGGATAATGAAATTACAAAAGTTTAGGGATATGACTGTTCAAATGTTATTAGTTAGTTGTAGACTTAATTATTTATTTACAAAAGTACACTGTCATTACAAGTAATGCATACGATAATTACAACACAAATATATTACTAAATGGAACATATTAAACGCCCATCAAAAATACTAATATGTACAGCAAAATATAGCTTAACGCACACCAAAGGTTAGGTTTGGGTTGGGACTGTTATTTTGGTATACAATTTAGTATTTTTGGTGTGCATATTAATATTATTTGATGTTCGTTTAAATACTAGCCTTACTAAATTAGTTACATACATAAAAACCACCCACATATTTTCCCATGTAATATAGGTGATAGTCTAATGTTTTTTATTTTCTTTTCAGTGGTAGCTGATTGAGTATAGATTCCAATTTCCGCTATTCGAAAAACAGCGCGAAAAACATGCGAAATATATTTAATACGCTATAAATTATAATGAGTCCCGTTCGTCCTAAACTGGTTCAATGTTGTATACATTTTTACACAAGCTAATGTTTTTATAAAACAACAAAATAAAATAAAAAAGCAATTGTACTCATGTCATTTTTAATCTGTGACATGCATTGAATAGAACTTAGAGACTGTATAACTTAAGGAACTTCTTGTGTACCATAAATTGGAGTATAATAATTGTATATTAATATAAGTCTACATGTTTATGATTTTATTTATGTACTTAAAAATGTCGTTAAATATATTCCGTAATAACATAATTTTCGCCTACTACTAGTAAATTATATTCAAATATTAGTAGTTCAGTAGTATTTGTTTTTTATTATCTTGTTCCGAAGTTGAAGTTATTTCATTCAAGTTTCTTCATACAGTCTCAAAGTTCTGTTTAAGTTATTTATAAATAATGTATAAAGTCTTGGATATAGCTGGTTAATAGTGAATTGGTATTTATTTTTGCAAAATGCATTTGAGAATAAACGTGAAAGTAGAGATTATATTATGTATTTCATGTTTTGTGAATAGAAATACAAAATAAATAAAACTCAATCGTTAAACATTTTGCCTATACTGTAAACTGTGAATCAATCAACCTCTTTTGACAATTTTTTCTGACCTGGTGGCCAAATAAGGAACTACAAATTATCATATGCCTTTAAATCTAAAAATACATTAACTTAGAACAATAAAGGCGACAAAAGCGACACTGTAACCGGGTCAGATAAGTTTGTGGCACTTAACGCTATTCAATCATTCCAATACTACGAAATAATATTAAAATGACATATGTAAAGTAAATTCCGCCATAGTTTTGTTACGGTACCTGTATTAACAGTAATAAAAGAGTTCGAATATGTACACGTCGCGACGCGTCGCTGAAAAATAGAATGTTATAAAGAAGTTCTACTTTCATTTATTCTGCTATACTGAATAAATAATACACCGCGGTAAATGATTTTACTTATTCCTAATACTATGTTTCTTTATATAGTTAGTTTGCGCGTATATCTTTCGCACATGTTTGACGATAGCTCACCGATAATAGTGTTTCCTTTCTTGCTTTTACTGATTTAGAAAAAAAAACTAATATAATTGTCAGTTCGTTTATCTGTCAGTCTGACAGACTAAATTTGTGTTCGTCGTTTTGTATGTTATTTTTTATTTTATAAAGACAATGTGAAGTGCAAAATACGAGTATAATTTAATATGATTAGTTCTGATAAATATGACGTACACTTATTGTTTTCAACGAACTCGAGTGTTTATATCCATTATTTTACTGAATCAGGTATTAAAATATTTATCTTAACACAAGAATTATCGTTCATAGTCGATTTTGATTCGATAAATATTTAAAAATAAATCCATTTCAATCTATTGTACACTTGCGCATATTGAGAATATTTTGAATATATGTGTAAATAAAAACATATCAGAAATTTCTTTTATAGTACCTATCTTTATAAAGTTTTGCAAACTGCCAATAAATAATTAGTATTAATAATTTATGAAACTGTACAATAAATATATCTGAGTCGAAACTCAAAAGAATTGTGCTTTCAATAATTTGGCTACCGAAATAGCAATATTTATTTGTAGATAAGTCGAAATTATTGAAAATTTTAATATCAACGCATAATATGCTTATGTGCGTATTTGTTTTGATTTATGATGATTTCATGTTTTGTTAATACTTCGAATATTTAGGTTATTCTACTATTAAATCTATTTTAAGTGAAGGTATTGCAAGGAAACATACAAATATTAATTCCTCTTGCAATGCTTTCTGCCCATAAATATATAATGCTTATACTATGTCCTTAGCATTATATTTTCTTATGAATGCATAAAGTACACTGTATTTAAAGACATTATTAACCAATATGTTTTTATAAGTCGTTTTAAAACAGATTGAGAACACTTATAAAAAGAATACACTTGTTATGTCTTATAAAAAGTACAGTGAACTTTATAAAGTATGTATGTTTATTAGTTTAACTGTTGTATAATTGTCACAGTTCATTGTCGCAGAAATAAGTAATGGTGTGCTAACTTCGAGGTAGATTCATAGGAATGAAAGACATAGGTGTTTGTAACTGTATATGGCTTAATATTGAATCGTAATACACAATGAAAAGAAGGTAATATATAGAATCTGGTTTAGGTTTAGTGAAAATAACACAATATAAATACGAAGCTAAAAGGTACTTGAATTTTAAGTCAAAATAGATTGTACTGTATTTGTATTGTGTTAAACCATCAAAAGTATAAATTCTTGAGAATATATCAAAGAATTCGATATTTTTAATACAGTTCTTTAAGAAAACAGTATGTATTGTGAAAAGAAATGGCAAGCACTAGATTAAATCACGTTATGTATAGTAAATGGATGCGTACAAATAAATTTAAGGTGGCGTATATGTATACACGCATTATTATATCAGTAAAAGTGTAAATAGATTAGATTTTTATACCGAGTAATAATTAGTCTACTAGTGGTATGTTATTTTTATATCCGGAGCGATATAAAAACAGAAGCAACGGCAAAGAATATTTAAATTTCGAGGAATTTTGTACAAGGCTTACACGAAATTCATTGGCATCCAACGTGTGATTGTAGTATTTATTGTTAGTTAATGATAGAGTTATTGTAATTATTTATTTGCTTTGAAAATGAATAGTGAAATATCAAGACTATTATAATTTTGAAAGTATCTATAAATATTTCCTTTGTTACGAAATTTTATTGCATTCTTTGTTTGTTGAATGTACTAAGTTAAATCACCAAAGAATTAACGTATTTTCGTTTGGTTGTCCTACGAATATTATCTTGAAAAATTCAATATCTTTCTTTATTCATTAATCTCTTAAGTACCTACTCAAATTTCTTAAAACAGACATACTAAGATAGAACAATGATAGCTTGCATAAAATTTAACTAAGCGAGTCAAACCAGTTTAACAAGCACCGAAATGAAAGAAAATTATTAGTGCGTAACTTTCTTTAAACCATACGATTAAATTACAATACTACAACCTTGTCTGTCTAACAATAAAATACAAAATTTCTGTTTCTCAGTCCTTTAAAAGTTAAATATAATTAATAAGTGTACGTAGTTTGCTACATAGACCCTAATTGTGTTTATTGTAAGGTGCATGCATAATTTTAAATTATTTGTCCTTTGTTATATTTACATATTTTACGATAACGATTAAGTTACTTTTATACTGTTCTTTTCTTCGAAATATTAGCTTACTAAACAATGATAGCAGAGTCAATAAATACTTCATAATGAAAACTAAGAATTTACAGCTTTTTGTGTGTCAAATACGATATTAGAATATACAAGTAAAATATATAAATTGACGTGCACCTCAATCGTTTTATGCCTGCCAGCAGCTTTATCATACAAGATGAATAAGTATATGCTAGTTAGTGTTGTTCCATAACTCTTTTATTTCTTCTATATATCTCTCCTATCGATGTTTAGTAAGAACACGGCTCCCCATCGAGTACTAAAGTACACTTCACGCCTATTCAGTATTGCAAGCCATTCCATGAAAACATTCTGCCTAAAGACTTATTTCACGTGTTATGCCTACAATTGTTTCTTTCTAATAGCGGTAAGATGTTTATTTGGTTATTGTAGTGTTAATTTGTAAATAAAACATGTATGTGCAATATATGGTATTTTATTTTCGATATCCTTAATATTGTCGGCCGTAATCTGCAGATGGCCTTTTGAAACCAGATAAATAATTAAAACAAAAATCAAGGAAACAAGAAACGACGACATGCAAACAAAGAATAAAATAAGAATTAGACACTGCCTGCCCAGTGCGTATTATTATTGTCGTAAGTGTCAGTCGAATATTATCAAATCCTCTCACATTAAAATATGTATATTGTTCATTCCAATAGTTATATCGTTGGTTCCAAAGTTTGTCTTTTGGTACTCTAGGGGTATTGCACTTATTATTGCAGATGATATTTTCACAGTATGAGCGCCTATTAATATCAATTCTATTGAATAGCTTAATATTTTTCTACTTTAACTTTTTAACTGGAATCAGTTTAGATTTTGATAATTTTTACTCAGTGGCAGAGTTAAAATGGAAGAAAGACAAAAAATACAACAAAGCATTTGAAAAGTTTATTTATTTACAAATAAGATGAAAACATAGTTTAAAATTAAACGTTATTATAAATTATTCACACTCAAAATGCAATCTTAAGTTTGAAAATCAGTAATAACATCTAAATTAGTATACAATAAATTCATAAATCATCACACTTATTTTTTTAATTTTAAATTTATTCATGGTTCTCGAATCGAAGTCTACAATTGTTAATTGTTGTTGTTTTATGATGAGCCAATTTCTCATGACCTTTTATTTAATGTTTAATATGATACATTTATACATACACTCACGCTCGTTTCCTACAGAGGGTTGGTAGAAGTTTAATATAATAAAAATATGGGACTTATGATTGAAATTATTATTCACACTACCATAATTCTTTATAGTAGGTAATTGTGACTTAGTTCCCACTTATATAACATTGTTTCGGATTTTTAAGTGAGATTTACATAGTTTTGAAAACTATTCTTTAAAAGCGTACTGTTCAACATTACTGATTTTATTTAATTATTCATATATTGCAATAAACGAGGTAAGTTTTCAACTTTTACGATAGATTAAGACGTTATGAGTAAAACATAAATGCTGCATTTACAATTAATTGACTCATGTACCGTACTACGTAACTATACATACTATTATGCAGATGTGAAATGTTCATTTCCCAACAGTATATACAGAAATCACTTATTATTACGTAAAGGGAGCACCGGCTAACTACTGGTATACTAAAAGAAATTACGTAATGATCTGGTAAACTAAAACAATGTTTAATCATAATATGTTTCTATGACATACGAGTATGTTGCTACAATAAAACTTGAAAACTTTGGGGGCTTATAGAATATCAGACAGTTCATTATTACAAAAAACATCGACTGTTGAAAAGAAAATAAACATAATATGAGTATAAAATATTTCCACTTCAGATACATAACTTTTTTACAGTGAACAGGATTCTATCCCGTTTATTTTTATTTATAAAGCCCTTAATTGTTTGTTTATTTTTTTGTCTGATAGAAAAGAATTCTTCAAAACTTTAATAGTTTCGCCATATTTTAGTAAAAGTAATGTTTTAACGTACCAATCCAACACTAGGCACATATATGTTTTGTTTTTCACATTATAGTTATTTACATATTCAATATGGCAGTTATTGCTGAGAAACTTTATGTTCAACACTTGTTTCTACTCAGGTGATTAAATATACAGTACTGACTAGGAATTCAACGAATACTTTGATTGAAAACGCTACGTTTAGACAAACGGGGTTGCTTTTAAACACTTGCAACAGTAAATTAAAATATAAACACAAAAAGTTTGCTGAACGTATGGTCTTAAAACACTAGTCGATTTATCAACTTGTTACAACCTGGTTTAAGGACTTATCCTTATTGCATATATATTACAATTATTCTATTGTACTTTGTTCTGCTATTGAATTATGTACACTCCATTAACACCGCACCCCGCTTGCTAAACCGAACCTTTCAAATGCTTTAGTTTCTTATTCAATATATTAGATATGTCAGTCAAAGTATCGTTTCTCGCTTTCACTAATCTTTGTTCTACTGGGCACTGATATTCATTGATACTTAAACCCTTGAGTAACTCTGTCATATCACCATTATTACCTTTGAAATCTGGGAACCAGTTTTCTAAAGATTTTAATATGACTTGAATTGAGTTCTGTATAGTATTATTCAGGTCTGACAATGACTGGGTTATTTTGGAGTCGTTTGGAGTGTTGTTGGCTCCTTTTTTCTTGGATTTCTTCATGAATGACGCTAATGTTATTTCGTTGCACAGCGTCAGTATGTACGCTATTACTCCTATGAACTGTAACAATAAAAAAATTAAATGTATTGTTTGAAAACTGAATTAATTACGGTTGAATAAAAATAAAAATAATAATATTTAAAATAAAAATGCTATTAATAAATTGAAAATAGCATAATATAAACTTGATACATCTTTGAAATTTTTACGTAAGTATCTATGAATAATTAATAACATATAAATCTTAACTAAGTGCTATAAAACACAAAATTAAACGGGTTGTAAGGGCATTGACAATCACTGTTAATTGGATATAGATTATTAACCTATGACCCCATAAATTCATATACATATCTCTTACAACAGGCCCATAAAAATTCAAATTCATTATATTACATTCTAAACTACATTGGATACAAAACTCACCTCTACATAATTACAAACATGCTCCAGTACGTCTCTGACACACCATAACTTATCTTCTCCACTATACTTGGTCTCCACGCTCTTACTCAACTGTTCTAGAGCCTCATTGAGTAACCTCTGGACATCATCACTAACTTCCTTCGCTTGCTGGACTTTACTCTCTGACAGTAACAGGACGAGATTCAGCGAACTACTGTACAGATCTTTGTAGGATATCGGCGCGTTGATGAATGCTGGAATATAAATAGTGGAATATAAAATAATAGATATCACATTAGTTCCTATGAGAGAAAAGATTTTAAGAATAGGCAATAGTGAGTGTCTCTACATACACAACGCTGTGCGGTTTCTCTATATGTAGAAATTTGGGTGCGATATAGCCAAATTAGTAAAACTAGGATTGCTTAGATATTTTTCGGCCATAACAGGGAAATATCTAAATAATCCGCAAGAGGTGTGAATTTGTTGTATTAACACTAATTAAACATTTTTTTACAATATTTACAACAGCCTTTGTAGTATAAAAGTCTTATCATAATATCTTTCAAAAACTATATTTTCAAGGCCACCTACATCAATCAACCACAAGCTACAAACAGCATATTTAAAGACATACATACACATTCACGTTGTCTAATCCCTTTCGGGGAGGACAAAACCTCGGAGATCTCCTAGCTTTTTAACATGAATTATGGTTATGATGTTATGTTCAATATTCCATACATTGCTGACAGATCGCTAGCCCATCGCTTAATAGATTCCATTGACATCTTGTCCCATAGTCGCCTACGACACGGACGAACGGCAGATAGTTAGCATATTTTATACGTATCAGACTAGCACGGGATACCTATTTCAATGTTGCATATTTAACAAAACCACTCACCAAAAACTCTAGACGGAAAAGGCGCCGACAGCCTAATCTTCTCTTCCACCACATACTTGGGCGCCAACTCTTCCATAACCCCCTCAAACTTCTCTATTCCCTTCCTCAACTCTTCGTGAATCTTCTCTTTATCTTCTGCTTGTTTATTCTCGCTCAGTTCGCAGCAATGTGACATGCAGAGGGTTAGGCAGTGCTTTAGGCGGACGAAGTCTATCTCTTGCTGGAACGTTCTGGATTTGAGGTCTTTGTCGACAAGCTGAGCTGGCTCGTAGTTGATTATTACTTCTAGATCTCGATTGTCACTAAGGAAAGATAGTTTAATTGATGACATATAAGCATTATACTGTACATTTAGTTTTTATAGATGTTTAATTTATAAATGTGGCTAAATTATTATCAGCTTTAAATATCCAACATACACCTCGTTTATTAGTTATCGTTTACGAGGCTGAAAAGTCAAACGATAAATAATACTCCTAAAATTCTAAATAAATCGCCCAAACCTGCCTATAACACTTTTATGTTGATGTGTTGATTCAAGGTATAAGCATTGAAGCCTAAATTCACTCATCTACTTGCATGCATATACTTGTGGATGCAATATAAAATGCAAGAAACAAAAATTATAGTTCAATGTCGCCCATGGTGAAAGTAAACTTAAATTAACTTGTATCTTATAGCCCACGTAACCTTACATCAAACCTTTTACGCAACAGAGACACTGCAACAACATCCTTAAAGATATATTATAATATACACATTATAACAATCAAATATAACAACATGAAAATACAGGTAAAGAATTAAACACATACTATAAATAACAATGCAACGTATACACTCACGAATACAGGTAAAGAAATAACCCCTTAAACTATAAATAACAAAGCAACATATACACTCACGAGAACACCTGAGGCAGCGAAGCCACCTTAGGGGGGCTGGTGGGGCCAGCCGCGATTGCGAGGGTGCTCCTCGTCACCCCCGCGGATATGCCCACCACGCAGTCGGCCATCCGGTCTCGCCACGCGCACAGCTCGGCTAGCTTCTCGAACGTTCCGTACTTGTAGGCGAAGGTCAGTTGTTCTACGCTCTATGTGAGGAATAATGTACATAAATACCTAATAATTTAGGCTAGTATTTAACGAACATCTATTGCTCATTAGAAATACTGTCTGTTACGCCAAAATAATACTCTTGTGTCTTAATAGTTTGATATGTGTTCTTACATATTATTGTTGTACATTTCAGTAATTTTGATATGCATTTAATTATTTTCCTTATATTAACAATACATGCAACAAGAATTGTTAATCTGAGGATTTAATATACTGGCGCCTTACTCCACTAATGCCAAAGTGTCAAATTACGGTTACTGAAGTATTACTGTATCGCTACTGAAGTATGTACATATGTTCAATATGTGCCTACAATGCATTAGTGGAGTAAGGCCGCTGTTCACCAGTTACTATATTTGAGAAAAAGAGTTGATGACATCTATAGGCGATAGATCAACAAACTGACACCAAAGCTCCATACCAAAACCATTACCTACTAAAAGAGACAGAGAATATATTATGTCTCCAAGTTTAAGTCCATCCCAAAAATATTTAAGGGACGTGAAAGACCAATACAAATAGCACACCCATTTTTCCTATATATATATATATATAGACGATTTTGTAACGAATACAAACATAACATTTTGATCCTAGAACGTTAAGTTACAAACAAAACTCTAATGAGCACAAATGACTATTCAACCACTCACATCCTTCGCATGGTGCTCGTGGAAGACCCAGGTCTCGGCGAGGAGTTGCAGCGCCCTGGTGGCTGCTCCAGCGAACGGCAGGCGAGAGGAGTGGAGCCACCCGAGGGTAATCAGCTGCACGTACTTCAGCTCTAGGCGCTGGTAGATCACATCGGCTGCTAGGGCACTGCCTGTAAGGATAAGTTATTTGGTTAATTAATGAAATTATACTAGAGCTGGCAGCTATGAAATTGTTGAAGCTAGATACATATTAAAATATTCAATGTAATCATTTATAGAGTAGCACAGATGCTGCAATGTCAAATGTTATCTTCGAGGTTCTGTGTAGAATGATATGGAATTTAGAACTTAAATATTTTACGTAAAAGGTGCGTGCTATTTCTTGCATTTTATTTTGGAACACTTATGACTATATGCAACAAAGAAATTGTACTGCATTTTAAATCGTCTTTACAAAAACCAAATCAAGATCATACATATGCGAAACGATAATGGTTTGATGTTTGTTTTACCCGATTATTATACAAATGGGTTTTGAATAACCAAAGACCATTACAATTCTCAGTTGAAGGTGTACACTCATCTCTAAATTCCCCAAACGGATTATAGGGTCGTGAACGCATATGTATGTATTATCATTATCAAGATAAATGACGATACGTGATCAGTGGGGTAACAGAGTGAAGTATATGTATATACATATATTTATTAGGAACACAATTAAATGCACATCAAAAATACTGAAATGTACACCTGAAATATAGCTAAACGCACACCAAAGGTTAGGTTTGGGTTGGGACTGTATTATTTTGGTATACAATTCAGTATTTCTGGTGTGCATTTTAATATTACTTGATTTTCGTTTTAATAAAACCCTATTTATTATACATATTTCATGACTACTCACCCAATAAATGGTAGAATTTAACCAGCAGTAATTTCGCGTGGAAATTGGCCGGAGACTTGTGAAGAACTAGTTCGAGCAACTGAAGTGCTTCTAGGATTGGCTTACTACTCTGCATATCCATGGCTGAAAATATCATTGATTTAACGTTCGTTATATTTAAACACTCGGGATTCGTACTAATTTTTTGAGACCGGGTTGTATCACGATAAAATGAAATAAAGATACCTTTATATCAACCGACGTTTCGACCCAGTTGCTCGTAAATATTGGAAATTAAATATCACTTAAGCCACCTTTAGTGTTCATAATGGGTAATTCCATTCATAGGTTGCTAGCACATCACCCAAAAGGTTCTATTTATCCTTTATCTATCTGCAAGGTATATCAGCATGAAAAGCATCTAATTAGCATTCTATTTGCCCTGACTAGCAACAAGATTATACAGGGTGGCGCATTCAAAACGGTCAGTATTGGAAAGTCTGAAACTATAAGAGATACGAAGATTTGTTCTTAGGAACCATGTCACCGAATTTGATAAAAATAAAAACTGCATTCATACTTTCTTTACAGTTACCATTCTTTTTTGTCCCAGACAAACAGCAGATTAATTATATACATACCAGCATAAAAGTAACAATGAGCTGCCAATATCCCATAGTAGTCACCAGCGCTGAACTCCGTCTGTGTGCCAGTCAGCAGCCCTTTAGAGACACATCTCATGTAATAGCCCTTTAATTTATTCGCTAAAGCCAAGTGTTCTGCTGCGCTGGCTATTGGGGCACACATACGCCAGAGACAAAGGCAGTTGATGTGGCGTTGGATGTCGTCAGGCTGTAAATATGTAGACAATGGTAAGAGATGTAATTTAACAGTAACAGCTATTTTATTTAGGTCTTACATCTAAAGATTAAGTAGGCCATTTAATAAAATTGTTGAGCACAATGTTAAGAGCAGATTTGGGTGCTTATTGTTTACGAATTTTAGTTTAGAGATGATAATTAGCTATCATAAGGATTAAATTGGATCTTATACAAATATTAAGACAATCTAAAAGAAGTTGTTGAATTAATTTAAGATAATAAGCTCAACTGAAAGATAACAAAATAGATTTAATTCTTTTGTCTCTAAAAAGAGTGATAGAGCATTGAAATTAAACGATAAAAATATAAAATAAATAAGTACTTGTACAATTACTAGAAATTTAAGTAACTTACCGAATCCGGAGTACTATTCTCATCAAAGCCTAAACACGTCAGGAAATCCCGGCACTTCTCTTCTCTGTCCTTTTGCCCCAGCATTTCCATGTACGGCTTCAAATCCTTCACTGCACAGGGCTTGTTGCCAAACATCCTCAAATATTGCACACACAGCGCCACACCACACCCTAACAAGGACTTTGGATCACCAACTTCTGACCACCTTCTCCATAACTCTAGTCTTGCTAGATACGGACCTCTGAGTTTGCGTCCCGGAGCTAAACTTTCCACTATCGAACAGATAAACTCGTGACACTTCTCTGGAGTATCATCTAAGTTCGCTTCAGTTGATTCCGACTTCTTCCTTATCAATTCCATAACAGAATCAAAATAATAAGTGTAATAGTCCCATCTATCTTGGTTTTCCAGCAACAACTCTTTTACTAACAAATGAAGACGCTCCCAGCGGCCTAATTTCTTCAGATACTTCAAGCAGGCTTGTGGCATCGCGCCGGGAGCTAGACGGTTGTATAGCGGACTTTCCAGAAACTTTAAAATGTCCTCCCACTTTTCTTGGAGTTCTAGAATCATGATGTACAATCTCGCTTCCTGTTCGGCCTCCATTTTGCCATCCGTTATGAAGTTATCCACCATCCGCTGGGCAAGGGTTAATAGAATGTTGCGTTTAGTTGGATCATTTGCTGATTTTGCCTGAAATTAATGCATTGAAATTTATTGAAACATAAAATGATAGGTTTATATAAAGATGAATATTAGATTTTGGAGAGAAAATTTTTATCCATTTTTTACACACATCAACAAATAATAAACATTAAATCTCTTAACAGAAGGGTGACAACATTACAACAAAAACAAATGCAACTTTAAAAAGTAACCATTTTCACTATTCTCTACAAGTATTGATTACTTTCTCTACTAAACAAATATTGCATACCTGTAACACTACGCTCATGACAGCCCAGAAGTAATAGGGATTCTTTGGAGCAAACTTGTACAATGCCATCGCAGCCCTTTGCTGGGACATATAGTCCCCGATTCGGACGTAGGACATGAAGAGGTGCGAGTGGAGCTCTTCGCTTGTAGGCTCAGCTTTAACGGCTGCTTCGAAGAGTGAACAGACTTTGTGTACTGGAAAATGAAGAAGGAAGTTAAGAATAAAACTTATGTCAAATAATTAAATCATAAAAAAGTATGGTACAAATATATGTTGTCATTACTTATATGGTGACAAAAACAAGAATTTGACATTAATTATTATATCTCTTGGGTGAGAAAAGAACTTTAGACACTTTGCGCATTACAAATCTAATTAAAAGGATCATAGGTAAAGAGTTTCTAGCCAAATATAATATTCCTACACCTAGGTCTAATGTTAATAACTAGATACTTACGCTGTTGAGTCTCCCGGTAAAACAGGGTCATTGCTAGCAGGGTGGTTTCATCACTAGGTTTTTCCTCCACCAGAGCGTCAAGCACTGAGTTAGCTTCAGATGTTTTTCCTAACCTTAAAAGCGATAGAGCTTTTAACGCTCTTGCCGGTCGCAGGGTTGGCGACTTCTTCAAGACTTTCTCAGCTTCTTGCAAAGCTTTCTTATTATTCCCGATGTCAATCCAATCTGTAGAAGAAATGCCAGTTTAAATCGAATTTATCTAGGTCTTCCTGAACACCAATAAAAAATAAACACAAACTCACCGTATATGGGACGCAAACGTCGTTCCATAACGCCACCATCCTGCATATTGTTCATGCGGAGCGACATGTTTTCATTTAAGCGAACTCTTTATTCAGATTACAAAGTTTTTGCACAAAAAAGACGTGAAATCTGGGCACAAAATTTTCGTCTTACCGCAGGTTTTGTTTTGTGAGGTTATCGAGAAGAGTAAGCCCTTTTTGACAGAACACAGAAATTTTTAATGTCAGTTTTGATAATGACTTCAATTCTCTTCAATTGGCTCGCGGTAGTGCTACCAGTAATAATAATTAATATAGAGATCGCGCCACATACGGTGGCAGTTGGAGGCGTCGCCACAGTCGCGTAATTCAGTGTTACCAGTAAACACGCCAAAACTAGCACTCACTGTGCCATACGGCTCGAAACATTATAGGTTTCATTTGTAACGATCTTTGGTTGCAGAGCTATAAACTCAAATAAAACAAATTAATATATCAAAGTCAAAATATGTTTATTATACTATTTCAAACATGATTAATAATTAACGGGACTTATCCTTCTTATTATATATTACATATATTATGTGTTCCTTCACTCTGTCCGCAATAGACCGTTTAGTCTGTTCGACATAGGATTTCCCACAGCTGCAATCAATCTTATACACACCCTTATATCTTATATCATGAGTATAAATCGCGAATCTCTTAAAACTATTATTTCAAACATGGCACTGAGCATTGTCTTTACATATTTTTTACCGAGGTTAGATCAGCGGAGACCCTAGCTTGGAGAAGAACTAACAAGAAACTCCGGAAATCAATTTATTATAATCACCCTTAACAAACATAAAAATTACAAAGAGTGGGCAAAAAACACAACGCTGGTAATACTAAATTTACTTTTCATACAAAATAACACGCAATGGCGGAAACGTCAAATTTAGTTCCAAGTTTGGCTACTGCCACCGTATGTGGCGGGTACTCTAAGAATATTTTTAAGACACTGATGATATCGATGATCTTTACTATAATATGATGTTTGGTATGGAGTTAATAAAGAGATAACAAGTTATATAAGCTACTTTTAATCACGTCATAACGCGGACAAAATTGCAAGCATTTACTAGTAAAATAAAAATAAATGTCGTTTCGCCTTTCCTTTTTATTTTAGGGTTGCAAAGCTAATATATTTTAAATTTGCCGCGCTTTTTCAGTATCTACTTTCGTTAGCCAGACTATAGTTTAGCTTGACCAAATACTCTTTCATCAGAAACCTCGTGTGTTGTTCGATACTATATGATTTAACTTACAAGATTATGTACATCAACTCATGGTGAACACACCAAAAATATTTTAAACCAATTTTTAATTTGTTTTCCATTATCAATGTTATCACAACTCAGATATTTATAGTCATGATGACCAAGGAAAAATGTCGCTTAGGTTCTGTCTACTACACAAGAATGATAATCAACATTATTGTTTGTCGTAAGAGGTGAGTAAGGGACAATTGTAATTACTATTACTATAATTCGTAGAACTTCTTTATCTCGTAATTTATGAACACAATAGTTTTCAAACGTTCTATTTAAAGACGTTTGTTCATCACTGGTGGATTGAAACAAGCTACATGCACCTTTGTAAATTGTAGCTAATTTAACTCAGAATTATTTTCATGACAACTTCATGTTTAATCAGTTTGAAATTGGTTAAATATATGAGCAAAAAAAATTTGGTGCTTGTCTTCTCGATAATTAATATCGCTTAATAGACATAATTGGTCATCTTGTGAATCTGATAACGTGACTGATACCTAGACGTTATACCTAGTTTGTATATCAACAAGTCAGGCACTATCTTATAAATTTATGAAAAATGTGATACTTACAAGATTTTACTAATCGGGCTTGTGGTAGCGACAAACGAATAAATTAACTGAGAGGGTTTGTGTGATGGGCCATCAATCTATCATCAATATTCTAAATTAATTTCATCACAGATTTCTCTAAGTATATTAAAAATATTTGAGGGGTAGTGGTATCGCTGAGATTCTCTTTACCCTTAAAATGATTGAGGTATCAGAATAAATTTTATAACGTTTGTCGTAAGAGGTAGAATATCCAATCACACTGGGTGATGACGTGATTGTCTAGGACATGTTTATGTATTAGCATTTTTGACTATGAAAGGATGATAAATAAGTACAGGTTTTTAATTTCGTATTTTATTATTATTAATAAAACAAATAAGTTATCCTAGGCGAATTAAATCGTACAATATCTACCTACTTAGCTTAAACAGATCTAATCAAAATATTCACATTCATCTCACAGGCTACTTGCATTTATACAAAATTTATCATCACTTTAGGCAGTGTTAAGCCCCGGTTAGGCAAAAGGGCGGAACTTAAGGAGCGGTTACATTATGCAAGTCTTTGCGTGCTAATATGACGTCATAATATATGAACTTGCTTACACTGTGCAAGTTGTATGTAAAGTACACTTGCACACAAGTATAGAATCATACTTGTACGTAAGACTAGCGTAATGGAAACGCGGCTTTACAACTTAAACATAATTTGTCATTGCACGACCAGCACAATTGAGTGAAATCATACAATTTATATAAAAGAATTCAAACGGAAATGGCAGTTTCGCCCTTTCATCTAACAAGGGTAGTCGTTACATAGCATCCTATCACTTAGATCTTAAATCTACGGTTTCGAATCCCGAGTCCGAGACAGTTGGTATTTTCGGATGGATGATCTCCGGCGGGAATTCCCTGCTCAACGAGGCCTTCTTGTGTCTCGGAGGAGGGACGGGCGCCGGCGGAGGAGTCTTGGTCTTCAAGAGGTTCTTTATCCTCATTCCACCTCTGTAGTAGTAGAGGTAGACGCCAGCCAGAACCACAAGTACAATGAACAGCGCCACCACGGCAATGACCACTCCGTACCAGGGACTGGAGCTGGTTTCCTCTGGAGTAGGGACGGTGGGTCTGCGGCTGGGTGGGACATAAGTGGGGCGGGGTCTTCTGGTGGTGGTGGCGTACTTCTCTCCCACGGCTATGTCTGCGCAGGCGCGGAATTCTTCCTGGGGCCCGCACCCAACTGCACCGGTCCCGTTCTCGCACATGCCCCAGTTGTTACCAGCTATGTACCGCCACTGCAGCACGCAATGCGCACACTCCATGTCCTCTGGTAACTTGTACTTCATCTCGTAGATCTTGTTGCCGTCTTTGGGATAGTATTTGGTAGTATCTCTCCCGTCAACTTGGAGCACATGCTTATCAAGGCATTCCTGCGTTGTTGCCTTCGGTTCATCGCAGACTCTGAACTCGAAGTATCCGTTGTGACTGGCAGTGAGCTCTACCTTGATGACTATTGGCGTTTTGGGCGTGTACCGCCTGACTATAACTCCCTTTCCGAATCTGCCTCCTAACTCGTGGGGTCTGGGAACGGCGGTGTCCCAGGCGTCTCCACAGACTCCGCATTTCCCCCCGTTCTTATTCCATTGGCGAGCGAAGCCCCCACAGTAGAGTTCATGGTCGTTGTAGTTGTGAGGAGTGTCGAAGCCGTAGCGCCAGGCTGAGGCGCGTGACGGAGGCTCGATCAGGCGCCCGTGGCCTTGGACGCACTCAGCCGTGAACGCCACTGCCACAAAGCACCATAGTATCTGGAAAGGGAGATTGATGTTAGAGATAGGAATGGCTGGCGAATGTTGCGCATATGGGTCAAAGGATTAAGTGTATACATATAATTATGTAGGTTCAGGTCTTTAAACTCAATATAAACATCTTGGTGTCATATGTAATAAGGCATTGGTCACTTTTAGCAAAGTACTTATAGCTTATAGGGTCATGATGATATTAATGGCTTTAAACACAAATATCTGAATATATGTATGTTTTTGATATCAACGAAGAATCTTTCATGAAGCACAAGCTACGTACAAAGAAATTGAAGTAAAATATACTATTAAGTACTATAATCTAAAAAGTAACAAAAATTAACTAATTCCCTAAAACTACTTCAACTAATTGTTGTAGAAAGGTGAATAAATTCATCTAATCGAGCTTAAAATCGTTCATCGGCCTTTGAATTTGTTACCGCACTTGTTACATAAAATTACGTCGAATGATGAGAAATTCATGAATTTGTTCCTGATATGGTTCATCATTGTTACGGTTCTAATACTGTGCAAATACCTGTTAGTTACCAGGTCAACGTGTAATTAAACAGAACAGAATACTTTTTAAACAACAAATTCCACTTTTTTGTAAATATGTAGCGGAATAAACCGGAATACCGTTTATGGTTCAAAGAATTTATGAATTTTATCAGTTAGTATTTAACTTTTCGCGTGAATGATTTAGCTGTAAAGTAGTTTATACATTGTTACATTTTATAATTTATTTTATTAGAACAAGATGATAGTACGTTGACGAGAGGTATATGAGTATATGATGGTCGAAGGGTTATTACGTAGTAGTGTGCCTAAATAATAATAATATTTATTACATTATTACACCAATTGAACTAGCCCCTAGTTAAGTTCATTTTATACTTGTGTTAAGGGTACTAGTCAACGTATATTTAAAAATTATATACTTATTATATATAGATAAATACATTTATAGTAAACTACTATATGTACGCTAAAGTGTATATTTTAGGTGTGGATAAAGCGAAAGTAGTTTGCCAGAATCAGTCAAAAAAGGAACTCGTGATCTCTGCCCACATAGAGGCACACTATATGTCCTCGTATGTATAATAAGTTATTAATAAAGGCATTTATCGAACGAACCAATTACAGACAGCATATGTTGCAGGTGAAATAGAAAACAGAAAAAGTTACAGGAAATGCGTTGACAGATGGAATACTGGAATTAATTTTGAACATACGCCCTGCTTTTTAGAATGCACATTTCGAGTAAGTAACACTTATTAAGGTATTACTTCTAAATGTTTATTACACGTTGGTTGTTTTCTATGATTGCTAATAGCGCAGATATAAGAATACTATACTAAATAATAGTGATGAATTCGCCAGCTGTCACGTAGATGCGGATTATCTGATAAAAACTTAAAAGAACATATCTAAAAAAAAAGTTTGATGTGTCGATGATAAATAGCCTTTGATATCCACAAAAGGGTTTATTATGATCGTGAAACGTAGGAATGAATTTTAATGCATATTTGACTACACGTTATTTAGTTCTGTCGTTAAGTTATCTGTTACTAAGCTGTTTTGAAAAGATAAGTGTACATTATGCCACATTTTTGAAAATAAAGAGAATGTATTTCTAAACTCAAATGCATTTGACAACGGAACAGTGTCTAAAATAACGAAGGTTAACAAAGTAAATACCACGTTGCAACACCGCCACAATAACGCTGTGTCAAAACTCAATAAACTTCCGTTCTTACGATAGGGTTTGGTCATGGTATGGCTTCATTAGGTAAAGTTAGTGTAAGAATGTTCATGGTATATTTAGTAGAACATTGCATTAGTTCAAGTGAAGTCGAAGATTTATTTGGGAAATACTGGCTACTGGGAGGCTTTATCTTAGCTGTCTTCTCTTTGACGTGGTCAGGTCAGGTGAGCCGAGTTATCTCTACGAGAAGCTCGACTGCCGTGCTCGCTCTAGGAAGGCTAGGGAGTGCGTGCCACCGCTCGTGGTGCCTCGGCATCGGACGGCGGCTTTCAGAGGCGCGTTCAAGTACATGGCGACGAAGTGCTGGAATGACATCCCACCACCTATTAGGCAGTTGAAGTCTAAATCAAGCTTCAAAAGACATTTGAAATCAGAACTACTTATCCAGCAATATTAATTACACTCCCATTTATTCATTCATTCATTTATTTTACCGACCGATATATGTATGTGTTTATATGTGTATGTGTAGGTATGTGTATATTATGTATGTTCTATATATTTCATATTTATTTTAGTTTATATATCTTTTAAAGCTCAAGCTCTTTTAAATATATGTTTTGTTTATTTTATACACATGTATGTATTTGTTTAGGTGCAACAAATGTGCGTACCCTCCGCGGCTCAGGCGGAGGATCGGCATTGTGGTGTTTCTGCCCACAACATATGCTGAGTCTGGGCCTTTTCACAGTGGCAATAGTATACACAATATCTATTTATTTTAAATGTTTTTACTTTTTTTTGATCTGTTTATTATTGTTTTTTATTTAAATTTTTAAAATTTGTGCAGTTATTATGTGTTTGTATTGTGTATTGTATTGTCTCTGTAAATAAATAGTTTTCAATTTCAAATATATTTCTTAGTTACGAATGTTTTTGAAGATATAAAATGTATAACGTAAACTTTACTGATTTTACATACGTACATACATTCGAGGTTGATAAAGCCTCAGAAACATTTCTCATGGCACTTTTGGCATTAGTATCAAGATCGTGATGACATTACATACATACATACACATCACGCCTGATTCCCTGTAGAGGGGTTGGCAGAAATCACGGATCCCCATTTGTCTTGATCCTGACAGACCACTTTCGCTTCATTGACATTCATACATCCTCTCATACACTCTCGGCGGTTATAGGTACTCCTAACGTCACCTTTTTTCAATATAGCGTCTATCTGACTGTTATACATATGACATTAATACGAAAAATAAGTGGAAGGTTTCAGTAGGTAGGTTCCACTGACCCTCGGTTCCTTAGACACCTCCTATTACAAGCAGAGATTAACGGCAGATAGTTAGCATTCTATGACGATCACTATGACTATCATTCTATGCGTTTGGATCACAAAAACAAAGCAGGCGTTTTTTCTCAAGTATCGAAATTAGAAATCATGCTAAAGTGAAACTGTTAGAACTTTTCTACAGATACTTATTGAGAATATCACTCTGGTTCAAATCACATGTATTCAAAGGTAACTTTCAAATAACATATTTGCCCTAGAAAATTGTCAGTAAATGCATGGTCAGTCTCAAGAAAGCTGCGTCCGTTTATTCTCAATCTCGGCTCTTGACGTACTATTAACTTACTGTTGGTATAATATTACACTGCTACAGATAATGTAATACTATACTAGAACAAATAGTAGTACCTTTAACTGTCAGGTGTATTTGAGAAGGTGTATGAGAAAGTGGTTTGTCAAGATCAGGACAAATGGGAATCCATTATTGATGCCTATAATCTATATTGTCCCGTGATAGTTGAGACGTGAAAGAATGTTAACTAGCTGCCGTTATTCTCGGCATGTCGTAGGAGTTGTATAAAGGACCAGGGGTTAAAGGTGTCTATTGGGCGATGGATTAGCAAATTTTGTTCCATATGAGATCAAAACCCTAACATCCATTTTAAAAGTTACCTTGGAGATATTATCATATCTCCGTGGTTCTATCCGTCCCAAATGGGATTAAATGACGTGAATGTATATGTATATTGTTCATGATACATTTGTACATATACCGTTTGGCTAGTATTAAGTAAATATCGTCGACTATAGACCATAGGCCATAAATAAGAAACGAAACGGTTTCGCCTATTTCCCATGCCGTGTCAAGGCCCCATTCATTTGTCAGGTATTGTATTTCGTTTGAACACTCTAAGGTTGAATAATTATGTGCCTTTCTTAGTGCTACTGTACATATACCAGGGACAGTAACTTATGTGTTTATATATGTATGTTTGTTTTGAATATGTGCTCCAAGTTATCTGACGTTCGTAAACTCACTCGAACTAAATCAATAATAATCGCTAAAGGAATAGATTTAACAATATTGGTATTTCAGTTAACTATTTATCTCAAACATGAAGAAACTGTTACTAAAAATTACACGCAAGAGTTTAGATTAATCTGTCATAAAAGGAGATACATTTCGTATGAGAGTAGCATGTATAATCTTGACCTAGCTTTCAACTGTCAAATATAACAGAAAATGTTGGCAAGGCTGCCAACTACTTTACTTTCCCTACACATCTAGATGTAGGTTAGAAATAGGATCTTAACATAAACCTACTTCTGATATCGCCAAAGCGACGAATATAAAAAGGTGAACAAAATACACGTTTTCATATTTCACTAAGCAACGCATAGAATATATTAATAAATTTTATAATAGAGACGATCAATGGCTTTTAAGAAATAACGCGCAAATATTTTGAAACTCAACTTCTGTATAATACTAGATGATGGCACTATCTAACATAGTTTTTTCTAACTATACAAAATAAACATACATAACACTAACATAATCACTACATAATATAAAACAAAGTCGCTTTCTCTGTCCCTATGTCCCTTTGTATGCTTAAATCTTTGAAACTACGCAATGGATTTTGATGCGGTTTTTTTAAATAGATAGAGTGATTCAAGAGGAAGGTTTATATGTATAGTAACATCCATTAAATAGTAGAGTAGGCTATATATTTAATACCCGTTCGAAGCCGGAGCGGCTCGCTAGTAACATATATAACAGTTTCACAAATACCACGAATCCCTTATTTCCCTTCTACGTTATCAAAGTGAAAGATACCTTTCTCAAATCACTCTCTTTTTTACAACAGCCTGACTCACATGTTTTCCGTAGCTTCAATTTGAGTGAAATCGTCTTCGATCAGAGTTTCCTGACCTTCAAAGCTGGCCAGAGCCCTACAGGTTTCGCAACTTTCACCCAGAATTGGCCAGCCTTATGGCCGTTATGACTAAGGCTTTATAGGGCGATGACTGCGGTCTCATTGCTGGCTGAATGAGTGTGTTTGTTTGTTTAGTTTTTACGTAAATGGAAACATGGGTTAGGCATACGTGAACATTCTGTGATTCGTTCTGTGTAAAGTCGTTTGTAATGTATTATTTACTCATATAATTCCTTGTACTATGTTCAGCAAAGTATTTAACGTAAAAAAACTGGTCAAAAATTATGTGTTTAATATGATATATTTCATGTGGATTGGATAAGTACAACAAAGCTGTTACTAAGTTATTAGATTATAGTATAAGTAATAGTAATAATTTTTACATTAATATTATATCTGATGATTATCATACTCATTAGGGATTTCCCAGTAAGGTATTGTCAATAAATAAAAAATGAAAGTAAGTTATTGACGAATCTTAGCTACATGAAAATACTTAATACATTTACATTCTTGCGCCAATTTTCGCTTTAACTAATATGTTTAATAGCAAACTTTAGCAACATTGCTACTCATAAACTACGGTACCTATTACTTATTGCAGACTGGTCTTAGGCCGAAGTACATTTTCTTTCCTCACTTATTGGAAAAGCACATAATTACTCGGATACCGAACCTGCATACATTAGAAGGTAATCGTGAGAAATCCAATGCATAGCCATGAGATTGATCACTAGGTCTCTTCAACGTATCCGTGAGAGAGCTTCTCCTAATTTCCAAGGTAGTTAGTACTTCTATGATGATGACAAAATGTTATGTATTGTGGAAAGACGGTGTGAAAGTTTAAGGAGTTTTGTGAATAGTTTAAATAAGTCTTACGTAGATACGGGAAGAAATAATGACATAAAATGGAAACGTAAGGCGGTAATATACTGTTACTGAGCTTTAATTACGAATATATGATATTATATTGAATGTTCATTGTCGCATGTAAAGGATATGTATATTTTTTTCGAATTATCTTACTGAACATGTTATTTTAATAACTTTAAAATATGATGTTAAGTCTAACAATAAGTACAGTGCGACAAACTTTCCTGGCCCGTTCCCAAATAAAGAACTACTAATTTCCATATACCTTTACATAGAAAATAATTTAAACCAAGAACAATACGGCGACCAACAGGTCAGATAAGTTTGTGACACTATAAGTCGCACTAAAGCAAGCTTTACTTAATGTTCAGCGGTTTATTTCGAAAGACTGTTAGCAAACCATGTCGGGTTCAAGAAAGATCTTTGGTAACCTAGGCAACGAACATTTGCTGTCAGTTTGACGTTTGTGAATATTTATTGATATCGTTTTGACATTTCATAAATCATGTTGTGAAAGTTTGTAGAAATTTGTGGAAACAAGAGAGAGAACATTTAGAAATAAATAGCGCTTTTGAATAGACATAAAATTATCTAGAATTAAGAACTTTAGAAATAAGACCTATATTCATTAATACATATAAATATTATGCATGTTTATGTAGCACAACTCTACTTTCCACTAAGTAGATCTATCATACCTTTATATACTCGTACTTACAGCTTTTAATACCTCTTTCCAACCAGCTACAACCACAACCTACATACAACAAATCATTCATATAAACAACTACACAACAACATATAACACGTTAACAAGCCCTGGTTGTTGGCCCTTGTGAAGGGTCTGACCCTGAAACTACCGGTTTTCCTACCCTGGATACCTCGGCCACAGATATAATACTACCTCGGCGATCGAGTGCCACTTTTATTTTATTTACAAACTTACAGCTGACTCGCTTTACCGGATAAAATGAATTGCGTTTGGCAGAGAAAACGGTGTTACTGCCAATAATTATGGATAATTTTCACGTATTAAGAACGAAAGTAGAAATTAATGTGTATAAGTTATGGAAAGGATGATAGGGAAAATAATGTAAATTAAGGTTGTTGTATCAAATAGTATCTATCGTATTAAAAGCTCAATAAAAATCTTGTTAATTAAATGTTTATATATTTGTATACTCATATAGTTGTGTCTTATTTATTTTCTATCTGTGTCCATCTTAAGTATAAAAAAGAGTAGTAAAATGTTTCTCCATTAGAAACATCATCAATTAAATCTATACATATAACTATACAAACGCGGGTCAGATGGGGAATCCGTGATCACTGCCTAACCCTCTACAGGGAAACGGGTGTGATGTGTATGTATGTATGTAAATCAAATGTACTTACTTAATTAATTACAACTGTACTGACGTATTTAGTTTAATATAATTACTTTGTTAATTGGCAAAAGTAATTGACTGAATAAAAGCAGGTGTAAAATACACAAGCCGTAGTCTAAATGTCCATAACGGTTGTTCTAAAGCGTGTTGTACCAGTTTTCACTTTCCGTTGTTAAGTACCTCACACACGACTTAGTTTACATGTGACATGAATACGCTACTTAAATGTAAGTATTCTTCGAACAGCGAGTTTCAAAATTTCAAACAGTTCAATTACCTGGTTATATAATAATTAACATTATTTTTGCACAATTGAGTAGTTGAATAATTCGTTAATTTATATTTTAAACATAACGCCCAAAATCTTAAATTACCTCATACAACCTTCATACTGCCTATTTACTACATTCATAGATTTCCCAAATAATTAAAATGTGAATTCTACTTGTTTACATTTGTGATACAATTAATAGAACCTTACACCAACACACCAACAGTTGTCTAGCGAAATATGATTGTTATATGAACTCAAACCCTAATTAGACACCCAGCCTTTCATTCAGCAATCCTACACCATTTACATACACATTTTGCCACCTTACATGCCTGTCATAATACCAAAGATTTAGTGTAATCTAATCGTGCAAAAAATGGCCGCTCGCCGTGACGTTCCACTTCAGTTCACTTTCACTTTTGCCCAAAAGCATTGTCCGGTTCTCTGTTTGTGAGTGGATTCACGTTGCATCTATTAGGCTCTGCGAATGGCTTGTGGGTTCGTGACTGCAGAATCAAGACAGCACAGATGGTGGCAAAACTGTTTAGACACAAGTCTAATATATAGAGAAGATGACGTCATAATGAATTTGGGGTAAGCTAATATCAGAAAAGCCAAAAGAGATATATATTATGTCAAAGAACTTCATGATTACGTGAGCTTTGTATTTAGCCAAAATAGGTTGACGTTTGTATAACCTAAAAAAACAAAAAGGTTGGAAAATAAGTTGCAATATATATGCTGAAATAATTGATAAAAGCCTTGAATGAAATCTGTTGTTATTAAATCATCCTTATTTAAGTAAGTACACGTAATTAGTATAGTAAAAATGTTACATTTGCTACTTACATACGTTGGTCTTTTACAATTTAAATTATGGATAACTGGTTAAAAGGACAAAGAGGACATGTGAAGGCCACTTTAAATAATTTTATTTACTATTGTTCCATGAGAGAATAATAATATTGTCTAATACTTAACTACGTGAATTTATTACCGTATTTACCTACTCATAACGTCTTTTTTGTTATACGTTCAGTGTATTATTTACATTTTCACAATTTTAATGACTATGGTATATAATAGCAATACGAAGAGTTACATTCTTAATATTAAAACAGAAACTTAAAAAAATTAATAGACACCAATGTAATGCACTGAAAATTTACTCTTAAAAAAGTAAGTAAAAGAAAATGTAAAAGCTAATTCGAATAGAATATCTATGAAGGTAAAATGGTTATTCCGTACACCTCTTTATGGAAACCGTTATGATTTTTCCATACATGTTCGTCTATACTTAAGCGATTTCATACACGTAATTTAGAAGTGATTTAATACAATTTAAACACTCAGTGACACCGCCTGTACCTATTTCATAATCGTAATACCATTTAGTGACAGTAAAGCTCAAGGCCTCACCTCTATGGACAGCTCTTTGTCATGCAGGCTGTACCAGTTCTTCGCAATTGGATGATATAAAAGCGATTCGAGAGACTATTCAACGTATGTAGCTCCATCTATGGTTGCGAAACGAGAGAAGAATTGACAAGTGACAGTTGTTATGTGTAGTTGATATTATGTATTTGCTATTGGCTAACAATACTGTAATCAGTCATTATCTCTTGTCCCTTGCTAGTTTGGATGCCTAAAATGAATGCTAACTTGCTGCAATTTTACCGGCATGTCATAATAGGCGACTAAGAGACTATGGTTAAATGGAATATCCAACATATTCCATTTAACCATAGTCTCTTAATCGCCTTAACCGTGGACTACCATCCTGTCCCCAATGTTCCATACGACATCACAATGCCAATATTCATTCTAAAAAGTGATCTAGAGATTATATCTCCGAGGTTCTTTACACCCCGAAAGGGATTAAAGGAAGTGAATGTATAAGTATATTGCACTTGATTGATTAATTGTATGTTGTACTTCAAAAAAAAATTTCTTGATTCGATTCATTACTGTTGGTCAAGCATTCTTAGCTTATTAAATTATACTACACTCACACACAAATCAAATAGTCTATAACACATCATTGAAGTCCTTAAAAGGCCAACCGAATTGGTTAAAGAACTTAGAAAGGTCATCTTAAAGTATAACACTTCCTGGTCACGACATAGTCTTTTTAGACTACAAGCATTAATTGCCAACAATTTTAGACACACGACAAACCGATTATACGTTATGTATTTAAAACAGAGGCTTTAAAAGAAAGTTTTGACACATATTAATATCACGATTTATCTTTTTCCTTTAAAGTCCAGTGTTATCGTGACTTAAAAACAAAAAAAATGTTTTGTTGATGTCTCCGTTACAAATTTGAACCAAATTTCAATATGGCGTGAAAGAGAAATAGATACACACTTTTTCCCACTCACACACCCACAAAATGCCATTATTCGGTTCAATAAACAGTAAAAAACTTAAATAATCACATAGGAAATCATTATTACGTATAAAGTTACAAAATGCAAATGGTTATGTAATAGGTAACTTATTGTTATATATGTACATTTGACAGGAAATACGTTTAGGAAATTTAGAGAGAGAAACCTTTTACTTAGCATTACTAAAACATAACAAAACCTAGGTTACCGACTACATCTTTAAGCATAACCAGTAATATCCTACATCATACTTATATACTCTACCTTTAGTCTATGGTAAAGAACGCAGAATAAAATAAAAATATATTACACACTTCGCTTATTTGTATCACATACGTCAAATACAAATGAAACTAATAAATTAACATTAATTTGGACACAAACAAAGTCCTTGCAAATTCGAAGCATGCGTCCGAGCATAATGACATTTGAATCAAATCGCAAGTTGGGCAAGTCTTGATGCAATCGCCTTTATAATGCTAGACGGTGTCTGCGATTTTGACATGGTGGACCATGTGTGTCGCGTAACTATTTTTCTACTATGGTCTATTGAATTCAATGGAATTGTTTACTGTATGAAACTTCTACTTTTACATTTTCTTGAAGCCTTGGCATATTATGAAAGAGTTAATTAAAGATCTTTGAGCTTGAGTTTACTTAGTGTAATCAGTTACTTTTAGCTGTAGCTTCGTCATATTTTGTAATACAAGCTAAATAAATAAATATTACTTTCAACTAAATAGTAAATGAAACAAATGAAAGTTTATAATCTAGAACGTTTATATACTTAAAACTATAATACGTTTATATACATTTATTTATTTACTACACTACGGAATAGATAGTTAGTATTAGTATTAAAATAGAGTAGTTGCATATAAATGATACGCTTGATTAATAAATTTATGATCTCTCTATATATAATCTTAAATTTTATCTTTCTTCAAAAACCTAGAAAGTATTTTTAAAGTATTTGGTGGGATTAGCTAATGTCAGGCACAAATTCTTAGCTGTCAGTCTAGTGTTCTATCGCAATCAAGCGCAAGAAATCTCATAAAATTAACCAACTATTCCAATATGGTGCAATATGTCGAAACCGATCAATTAAATCAAGATAACACAGGAAAATTGACTTGCGATAAAAATGACAGAAAAAGGTTTCTAACAATGGCCGTATCATTGTTTCCCAAGGCGCAAAAAGAATAGCTCTCTAAAGTTTTGTGAGAAACTGAACTGCGTATACGACGTGTTAAATAACTACTTAACGAGACGTATGAGTAGGTTCTTTGTTGTTCTGCGGTGAGAAAATAAGAGATTATGTGTCAGCAATAGAATGTCGATGGATTTCGTAACTAGTTCTCGTTTTATTGTAACGTGTATCCAGATACTTAGAGTGAGATGTGTCAACGTTTGATATGCTTGAGTTACGTTTCAATGGGATAAAGTTTTCTAAAAAGTAAACTACCTATCTTACTCTCTAAAATATTGATGAAATGAAGATAGAGACATTTACCCTTAAAGCCATACAGTTACGGTTTTGTACATCCCATACTTGTGCGGATTCCTTAAGATGTTTTTTTCATTTTAAGCTTACAGGAAAATGTATGTAAACATTGTTAATGTGCACTACTTACATAATCCGACCATCTACAAAGTTGCTCACATAATCCCACCATCTACAATGTTGCTCACACCTCATGGACCGCTAACGATTATTATTACACGGAATCCTCGTCACATTTTCGATCTACTTCGACCGCCGATTTTTATGTCAGATCGTATTTCACTCGTACAAGCCCTAACAATAGCCAGGACTAACCATAATATTTATATAGTACCGGAAATCCAAAACACTGAACTACATACGATATTATTGCATTGGAAGTCTCAAACACTTCATACGTATTCTTATATTATTTTACAATTGATTATGAAAGGTTCTTACAGCATCTTTAGCTACATGTTAATTCATTCTTATAAAAAAAAAACTATTTCGGTCATATGTACCTATACCATGTCGTAAGTACCCATTTATATTATATTATGCATAACGATACAAATTTCTCAGATGACATAACAGTATCTTCCATATACGCTTGATTGATGTAACCGGAAGACCTTTTCTGAAGTCCAATTAATTGAAAGCGATAGTCGAACTACTACAGAAATAACCATCACGCATAAAATAACAATAATGGTGGAATACTTTCCTCCACCCACATTTCGGAGCTTCGAAAAATACATATATTGACGCCTCTACATTCCAACTTCCTAATAGGCAGAAACTATAGATCTCCGCCTTGAACGATCCTGACAAATCTCCCGCTTCACTTAAATTCCTTTACGAACGAGAAGTCTTTTTAACTCTTCTTTTCATCACGATAGTACACCGGCCTTTAGAAAAATGTATCTTGGTTCTATAGTATTTATTATGATTACGTAATAGTGGATAGTAATAATAGCATCCTAGACTTAAAAAGGACTGATGGCCTTCTCTGCCAGAGTAGTTTGGCTATTAAAAGAAGGAACGCTGCTAGCATAAGCCACTCTGCGCTCCAATGACAGGATTTATAGTTTACTTGTACTAAGTAGTTGTATGTATAGAAAATTATTACATGCACGCAGAAATACACATCGCGTCATTTCCCTGTAGAAGAGGCAAATATCACAGTTGCCCATCTGCTCGATCCTGAAAAATCACTTTCGCTTCATTGACACTCATACGCCTCCTCATACATAATTCGCAGTTATAAGTACTTGTAACGTTTGAAACATTTCAAATAAACACTTTTCCTTCCAAAGAAAGAAAGAGAACCAAAATCCGCTTAACAAATCCACGATCAATCCACTTAAGTCGTTGTGTCAGCAGTCGATGTAATGTTGCAGTTTGCCCACGATTAGCATTCGCAATTGCAATGTCGTGATGGCTCACAATAATGTTCATTATTGTACTCGTGTGTATTGGGGTCCAATTATACAGTCCCGCTATGGATTGAGCACGAAAATTACGTTAAGGCTGACCCCCACTTAGCACGAGGCGGTGACGTTTTTAAAACGAATAAATCTACCTACAAACTATTTTTTTTAAGTTGGCCTTTTTGGTAAAACTAATAATATTATTAATATTAACAATTTAATGTACTGTTAGAAAAATAAATATTTTCCGCAAAGTTTATGATTGAAACACATATGTATATACAATAACGTCCTATTATTGTTTTTAGAAGGACAGATTAGATTTAGATTAGATTAGACAGTTAGATTTTTACTGCATCAATGTTTTTCATCCTTGATGTTTTTAATTTATTTGTTTAATGTAATTTGTGCAGTGAACAAAGTATTTCCTTTCTTTTTTTATTTATATGTACTCGGTCTAAGTTTCATTTGACGGGGGAAATGGCAAACATACAAAAGCGTAAGCCCTGTGTGCGATAGTCTTTAGAAGCACCGCCTTTTATGCGATCTTTCACCTTTCTGAACATTTCTCACAAGATTGTGTTGAACGGAACGTGCTCAAGATTAGATTTATATCGAAACCGTTCCGTTTTACGCAGAAATGGACAAGATTTCCTGGAATGCTTATAATTTGGTTACGAATTTTATCAATTGGTCTTTTGCCTGAGGCAAATCAGATCGAAGTACTAGCACTCGACTGGTTAATTAGATAAATAAATACTGGAACTTAATCAGTTTATTTAATCTCATTCAAAGATAAATAATATTTTCTTTATACATATAACAATCATTTGATCTTATATAATCTTGATTATATACGTAATACTAAAAATTTTGAGAATCACACATTAATTTTGTATATACGTAAATAAATAAAGTAATGTGTTTGCTTAACTTAACTTATAAACATTATTTTTTCCATTTAACTTGCTTTTATGACAACATAAGCTAATTATTTTAGGTAACTAGCTCCGTTTCATACTTAATTGACGTTAAATAAGACAAATGTTTCCTGGAAATGGTAAAGCTTACAGTATATTGCGATAGTAATCACTATGTCTAAGAAATGTTTTAAAGTTATGTATGTACCTAACTATGTAGAAAAAATAATGACTCTAATTATGATATTATCTAAAAGTTTGAAACCTAAAAGATAGCTGTGTGTTTTGAATTCCATAGATTTTATATCGTTAATTTGAAATAACTAGTTGAAAGATAAACTACAGTAAACAGAGACATGGAAACTTATTTATATTTTTATTACAATTGATCTCGTAGTTTTGTTTAATGTGCAAAAGTGTCAAAATTGTCTTTTTTAATATGAGGACGATCTTCTCTTATTGTTGATTATTATTCTGTCATTGTTGATTCATTTGAATGAGTCAGTATTTTTCTTAATAATTTTATCTCATAAGCAGGTATCACCGGAAGTACTACAACTAAATGAAATCAGTGAATCACTATGATCGTTAATAAATCGAATCAAACCATTCATTAATAAAAAGGCAATAAATTTTCAATGAACTGATTTATAAAGAAAAATAGTATACGATTCTTAATGACCATAAGGTTCAATTTTTCCGAAGAGGGAAATGCTGATAGTCACGCAATAGAAATGTAAGAATGTTTACGTTTTGGTGAAAGTGTTCAACTCGGCATGGAACTCCAAACCATTCAGAGAAATGAACAACAATTATTTCACCATAAATAAGTTTTTCCCCAAAAAGTTTTAACTGAATTCGGATATCACTTTTCAATCTCACTTCCGATTCAAGTCGGTAGGCTCAATAAGTTATACAAGAAAAATAAACAAATTTCGTGCATTTTCATAAAGCATAACAATTATAACTACCTCCAATCCCTTTCTGGTAAGAGGAAACAATGGGAGAAAACAACACAGCAAGAAAGTGTTTCGAAAAATATAAAAATTTTGAAACTCTAGGCACTGGTAACACTATACTTAAATAGACAAGTCTAAATCATAATTCTTTGACTATTTTGTATCATCTAAGCCTACCTTTTCTACGTGGTATCCTATAAATAAAATGTTTGAAAGTAGTTTTCTTTACCGAAAACATCTGCAGTATGTTACAGCGTTCTTAGTTTCAATATCATATGTAAAATTGTCCTGTGAATCACACTAATCAGAATTAAAATGAGTAACGGTATTTACTCGTAAATTATAAGCTATAAAATCGTCAAATACCTACTTTCGGAAACTTGAAAAAGCGTCTCTTTTGACCCTGTTTCTTAGTTGTTTGCACTAAAAGCTACTGGCCACCATAATTTCTTTTTCTCTCACTTTCTCCGCTTTAAATACATGTATAGACAACATAGCTCGTACCTGTGTCATTATACAGTAATTATACGTCATGTCTATTATTTAATGTAAGTACAATACTTTTACATGTCGCGTTCTTGTCTAATTGTACTTATTTAAATTTGTACAGCTGTACTACCGGTTTACGTAAGAAGATTTCGAAATAATATATGTATAAATGCTGAAGGTAATTTGGTTTTGTCTCTTTATATTGTATTGACATATAAACTCGTCACAGAATGAAAGCAGAGAGTCCTCAAGATTATTGACAAAAGAAAAATACTTTTTGTGTAAATAAATAATTCAAAAAGAAGACTTTAAGTGTTACATGATTGCAATTGATCTAAAGTCTATTGTTGAAATTCGAGCAAGTGCTATCAATCATTTTAAAACTCTTTGCTTACTTTCTCGCATGAGTGTATTGGAATGCATATTCATCCGTTTTAACAATAAGAGTATATACTTACCTGTTACAAGCAATCCAATAACACAGGTCGATTGTGAATGTGTTTGTTTTTCTTATCTAAGAGAAATATACCATCAAGAGTTTCACAAAACTCATAACATAATATGTTATATTAATAACAACTAACTCATAACATAGTTTATTTAACAGAGAGGCTTTGAAGTTTTATTTTATCCGCATTCCGAGAGATTATTTTTCACTGAACGAAATTATCGTTGTATGAAATATTTTATTTCTAAGTTGTGGACACATTAAACATATAATAAAATTAGTAACTGATTTAGTAAGGATGGTAAAAGGGTGACGTTAGAAGTTCCTATAACAATCGAATATGATGAGGTGTATAATTGTCAATAAAGCGAAAGTGGTTTGCCAGGATCGTGACAGATGGAGATCCGTGATCCCTGCCTATCCCTCTACAGTGAAACGGACATAATATATATGTATTTCTTTTTACAACAAACGGTAAATTCAATAGCCTATACGTATTCTAAGTAATCACATTTATGATAGGTGTACAAGGAAACTGCAAGGTCAGACTTAGTGCCTTTCTAAATACAACCATGCAAATTTATTATGCGTCTGACAGGCGCCCCAAGGGTCTCACCATTACGGTAAAAGGTGACAACGGAGGTGAAACGTAGTTATGATTTAAATACAATACAGTATAATAGTTTGGCTATGAGCAGGAATACTAAATTAGATTATTGCTTTAATCTAGGCTTTAAGTTTAGTAAATATGGGATAATATTTTTTATTTATAATAATATAACTAAATGACTATGAATCTGTTTTATGTAGTCAGAGATTACTTACGAATGCTAAGTATGTTTTTTCTTAGGCGAACATCATTTATGGTATGAATACTAAAGTAATCCTTAACTTTAATAATAACATAATATATTCCACATCAAAAAGTACAACAAAATAAAAAAATGCTCTACTTGGTAATCAAGAGATGAATGTTTAAACATTAATGTTTCTTTACGTGACACTTACAAAGCCTAAAAACGAAAGTTGCCAGCCCTAATGATTATCTTTCCCTATAATAGGTTCGACGACTGAGGTTTGAGAGAAAATATTTAAGTGGTTTAACCACATACAAGTTTGCAAAATAGCTAGCTATTACTTCGTCAAGGGATAAATATAGAGTTGCTAAGGAACTTGTTTTGAGATATTTAGAAACGATTTTATTTCTGCTCTTGTGTAAATGTGGCGGCGTTAAAATTCTTTGCAATCGGTGTTGGCCAACTGTTAATTTTAGTATTACTTACCCATAATTATTATGAGTTATTTAGAAATTTTAATGTTTTATACATCTATAAATATAATATATTTAATAGTGTTATTAAATTGATTATGACACCTAAAAATGTAATAATATATCGAATATTCTTGTAAAAATTACTCTTTAATGTTCAAATTAGTATTTGATGTGAACAGCACTAAATTCCGTTTGATTACTACAAAGTTAACTTGGTAAGCAGCTTTTTAAGCTAGTTATAAGTTATTCGATTGTAGTTGTTTTACTTATTATAATAATAAATATTGATATCATACTAATAATAAATATTGATATATACTTAAATAAAAACTGATAGTAAGTGAAATTTTCATCACTTTTCACCAAACGTCACTCTAGGAAAAGGAAACAAGTTTACTAGTTCAGGAATTCAGCAATTAACTCGAATTAATCGCATTGTTGCCACCAGTGGGCTACCAGAACTCAACGTTGGACAACAAATTGTGTAACAATTAGATGTACAGATTACTGCACGCAACGTTGCCAACTGAACTTTCAACGATGTGTGCTACCGTTGAATTGTTGTTACTTATTTACATCTGCGTTTAGGTATGGTCACGTTTGGCTAGCTAAATAGATAGTTAGAATGGTACACTTAAATTAATAGGCCATTCAAAAAAAACAAGTTAATAACTGTAGTAACATTCTGAATAATGATGTAAAGATATGTTATTGAGTTGCTTGATAAAGTTTCATTATTATCGGAAATTTTTTGGTCATATTCTATTTTCAACCAGTCATATTAATTATCTTCGACTCAAATATTTTGCTAAACCTCTTCTCCCTTCCAACCGGACTCGATATTAAATAATATAATTTAGTATAGAAAAAGTATAATCACTTTATACACAAATACACATTTACTTAATTGGACTTAACCTAAGTTCTTTCCAACCTCTTTCTAGATACCTCATTTACAGAAAACAGTCAAGCTAATTAGTGTTATCATACATACGTGTAATTACGTAATATCCGGTAATATTTGCATAACCATTGTCTATGGATTCCCGTGGCACAGTCAGTAAAAACACAACGATCGTTCACATCATTAGGACTCTGTTTGTACTGTGCAGGAGAAAGTATTTACTCAAGATTCTTTACGAGTATTTACTCGTGTTTATAACAGACTTTTAAGAATCTTGATGTACATTTATTAAGTAGTCTAGTATAGCTTGGCAAAAACGTCTAGAAACGTAAACTTTTATTTGTGATCTTGCAACCTTAAAAAATAATTATGTAAACAAAGTGATGTCAAATTTCCAAATATTTGTTTCAAATGAACTCTTAACATAAAACGGTTATTAAAATACGGAGAAAGTTAATTAAAATGAATAAGACTATCCGAAGTGATGTCAGGAGTGTGATTTACAAAGTTTATAATAAATGTCTGGCGGAAAAAAAGGACAAATCTATTCTTTCGGATGTGGACGATGTTTATCAAAGAACTGCTAAAATGACCGGTATCTGAACGTTTATTTTGTTGTATATAGTTGGTAAATGCATTACTTGATGAACTATAAACCATTGTGAATTGCTTGCATACGAGATAAGTGTAATATTATACATTAAACTTCGAACACGAAGGTTATGTTTACATCTTTGTTCAGTACTGTGGCGCGCATTAATGAAGTTGATACTTTTGAGTATTTTTAATTATTTTAGTATTTTTAGTATACATTAAACACTAAATATAAAAAATATAAATTAAAATGTCAGACACGCCTTAGCTGAAATGTGTTTTTTTGTCTCCCTTTTAAGTCCTATGAATTATGATGATTATGACGACTAGGTTCAGGAAAAAGCGCATATTCACATTTTTGGATGAAAAAGCTTCAAATGAACAGGCTTAAAGGATAAACGGTCATGAATGTCCATAATGTTACACAAATAATACTTCTATGTACTAAGTACCAAGACTAGGTTCTCCACTTTAAGGGTTGCCATGAAAAAACTTAGTGGCGCCCCCATTATTTTCTACTCTTTTTTGCCAAGCTGTAACCTATCATCAATATTCCTTATGCCATAAGTCACTTGTACTTATTTACGAAATCTATATATTTATACGGATATTGTTTTCACGGTGGATAAATAGGTGGGCTAACAACCTATCACTAATACATATATTACTAATGCCATCACGATCTTACAATCCTAATGCCATCACGATCTTAAAAAGCATGATAAAGATGACGACCTTCGCAATTGCGGGGATGGAAACGTGAACCTCTGATACTTCTCAAGGGTTAAGGGTCGTGAACACGTTTGTCTTTGTCTGTCTTTAAAGAAGACCAAAGATATTTTATGTTACCATGGCTTTGTTTACACCAAAAGCTATTGAAGAACGTGAGTACATGTACATGTTTTCTTTAAAGTTTCGTTCATCTTGTTATATCCTATATTTATCCCTTTTTCAAACTTTGGCATATCATTATATAATCTTGCCTAAGATTACGTTGGACGGTAGTTACAATGCAAAATTTTTTCGTAAAAGTCTCTAGGTATACAACTTAATTTGGATCTTGTTCTCAGGCTTCATAATTCATCAAACAAAGGTGAAAGTGCTAGAAATTATTTAATAACTCTACTTCCTTTCCCAAAATTATACAAATTTACCATTGTGAAAATTGTTTATACGTTCTCATAATTATTGTACAGTATTAGTTCATTTAAGGCTACTTATTCTATTTAGATGTTGTCATGTCTTCAAGATTCTATCCACTTCGAAAGGGTGTAAAGAACGTGAATATATATGTAAGAAACGAAAGAAAGAAAATACTTTATTCACTGCACTAAATAACGTTGACGCATACAATAAACATAAAGAATTAAAAACTTTGATGCAGTGAAAAGGTGCTGCCTTAGTAAACGATACAGCTAGGCTGCATCACTGGTCCTCCGGCAGCACTCGATTTGACTGTCACAAGCTGCATGTAATAAAAAACTGTGTGTAAATCTTTAATGTATGTAATATGTAACTGTGTAATATTCCCTTCGAAATAACGTAACCACATCTAATACTATAGAACAAATTGGAGACATTCTTCTTAAGGTGTGACGTGGCGTGAAGAATAGAATAGCATGAATGAGAAGGTTAATAAACGTGAGTGAGGCAAGAAAGATTGTCAGGATCTTTCAAGATGGTGATCGATACTGTCTGCTTATTCCGTTGGGCACGTAGAGACGTGAATATATACATAATATGTAAGTATAATTATGTAACTCTATTTTACTTGTGTAGTTTTGAGCTAAAATAGGAAGTATTCGGTAACTTCATTTATACAATAATATACTAAGCCGAAAACAACACAAACTTATTCAGCAACTGGTATTATGTCGTAACCTGATGCCTTCACTTAGAATTAACTTAATTATTCCAAGCATTGATTGATTCTTAACGTAACGTTCGCCAAAATAGGTATAGCACGGATTCGCTGATTACTGTACACGTAATAAATAAATACACTTACGAGTAATAAGAATTGTATAACATAGTTACAGTGTTTGTTTCGAAATATAATGAATAATAGTTCACGCCCATGAATTAATTTTAAATAATGATCTACAAACGCCTATGTACATTCATTATTCGTTATATAATAATGTTTGTTTACCTTCCCGTCACTAAACTATACTACTACACTAACTAAATAAAGTTTTCTTATTTGTAAAATTGCTACTTCGATATGAATACATTCCGTCATCTTTAATGTCTTAAGGTGCTATTTTTTCATTCTTTAGGTTTTGTTCAGACCAAAGCAAAGACATAAAATATGTATAAGTTACAAAATATTTCAGTCACGTCACAACTTAACTTACAAATCCAAAGTCCCATTAGAAAAAAAAGTTTACAATACAAGTACATTTAGAGATCCCGCCACATAAGGTGGCAGTTGGAGGCGTCGCCACAGTCGCGTAATTCAGTGTTACCAGTAAACACGCCAAAACTAGCACTCACTGTGCCATACGGCTCGATACATTATAGGTTTCATTTGTAACGGTCTTTGGTTGCAGAGCTATAAACTCAAATAAAACAAATTAATATATCAAAGTCAAAATATGTTTATTAAACTATTTCAAACATGATTAATAATTAACGGGACTTATCCTTCTTATTATATATTACATATATTATGTGTTCCTTCTCTCTGTCCGCAATAGACCGTTTAGTGTGTTCGACGTAGGATTTCCCACAGCTGCAATCAATCTAATACACACCCTTATATCTTATATCATGAGTATAAATCGCGAATCTCTTAAAACTATTATTTCAAACATGGCACTGAGCATTGTCTTTACATATTTTTTACCGAGGTTAGATCAGCGGAGACCCTAGCTTGGAGAAGAACTAACAAGAAACTCCGGAAATCAATTTATTATAATCACCCTTAACAAACATAAAAATTACAAAGAGTGGGCAAAAAACACAACGCTGGTAATACTAAATTTACCTTTCATACAAAATAACACGCAATGGCGGTAACGTCAAATTTAGTTCCAAGTTTGGCTACTGCCACCGTATGTGGCGGGATCTCTAGGTAGTGGAGTGATAGATATCTGTCATTTATCTTTTACTTTTTAAGTCAGAGACAACACTAATATTGACGTTTGTAAAGGTATAGTTAGAGATCCCGCCACATAAGGTGGCAGTAGCCAAACTTGGAACTAAATTTGACGTTACCGCCATTGCGTGTTATTTTGTATGAAAGGTAAATTTAGTATTACCAGCGTTGTGTTTTTTGCCCACTCTTTGTAATTTTTATGTTTGTTAAGGGTGATTATAATAAATTGATTTCCGGAGTTTCTTGTTAGTTCTTCTCCAAGCTAGGGTCTCCGCTGATCTAACCTCGGTAAAAAATATGTAAAGACAATGCTCAGTGCCATGTTTGAAATAATAGTTTTAAGAGATTCGCGATTTATACTCATGATATAAGATATAAGGGTGTGTATAAGATTGATTGCAGCTGTGGGAAATCCTACGTCGAACACACTAAACGGTCTATTGCGGACAGAGTGAAGGAACACATAATATATGTAATGTATAATAAGAAGGATAAGTCCCGTTAATTATTAATCATGTTTGAAATAGTTTAATAAACATATTTTGACTTTGATATATTAATTTGTTTTATTTGAGTTTATAGCTCTGCAACCAAAGACCGTTACAAATGAAACCTATAATGTATCGAGCCGTATGGCACAGTGAGTGCTAGTTTTGGCGTGTTTACTGGTAACACTGAATTACGCGACTGTGGCGACGCCTCCAACTGCCGCCTTATGTGGCGGGATCTCTAATCACCAATACAATTGTTCCCCTATTATTTTTGTTCATTGACAATGAACTGAACGCATTGAGCCAGAGTCTGCCCACTCAACCACGCTACAAATGCCGCTACGTTTATTGAACTGCTTTGTTGTTAAGTTTCTATTACGTTGTCTTGTATTTTTGAGACGCGTTTATGTTAGCGTTGATTTTGGACCTCTAATTTTGAGCAAGATTTTATTGTACTAGGTTTTGAACACCCTGAAAATTACAGGACGTGAAATATGAATAACACATATTTTTACAATGTATATACAAGCATTCCCTCCATGAATTCTTTATGGTGGACAGAACCTCGAGAGACGAAAATGTTTTACATTGTTTATCACTTTTTATTTATGTTAATTAATCGAATAAATATCAGTAACTAAAATAATAAATAAATGTATAACATCATATGGAAAATTCCTACTTAAACTAACAACATATACTTTATAAAGACATAAAATGACAGTGTAGGTAGATAAACTATTAAGGCTTCAATTTTTAAAACGAATTGATTACATTCACTCGACTAAGTACGCAATTTAGTATTTGCAAAGGCTTTTATAGTTTGATTCCTATTCACCACTTTCTTACAGCACCTTTGAATAAATTCACATCTATATTGTCTACGATGAAAGTCGAATTACAATTACATCACGGTACGATTTCGACATCTGTTCTCGGTGCTTTGATTGTGTTCAATTGTTAACTCATTGCGTAAGCTTCGTGCGATTTATGGAATTTTATTCTCTACCAAAGACACATAAATAATAGTAGTACTTATTATATTTAGCTGGGTCTGAAATTTAAACTAGCTAATGTCACTATAGATATCATAGACATTTGTTATTATTTTTTGTTATATAGATATTATCAGATCCTTCAATCCATTTCAGGGTGGACACAACTTTAGGCATCCTTAAGCATAACTATCGCAGTTGTGATAGTATTTATTAATAGATAAATTACTACTATTTCTTGAAATATTAATAAATTGTCAATTATATATTTTTAACATATCTAATATCACAATTCGTTATAAAATATCTGTTCTGCAACATAAAAAATAACTTTTAACTATGTCTCTTTATATTAAATTTATACAGCTCACTGTAAAGGCAGTGTCTAAGGCCCATCATAGCTCATAAGCACGTACTTCTAAAATGTCCTCTAGATATGTTACGCATAAAATTCTCGAGGCTGCGTACGTGAATTGTGTCATATCAAGTACATCCATTAATGCTCTAAGGCCATCCTTTATAGGTTTTTTGCTACTAATGCTTCTGTTGTTAAAATAGAACCTTTTTACTACCTTTAAGGAACCGGAAGTAGTATAATGCACGGATTTCTGAGAATGAAGGGCAGAGTTGGACTGTCAGTTATGTTTTATTTTAATTATTCGTTTCATAACGTTGTATTCGTCTGATTGATTCGTAAGGTCCATTCTTATTACATAGGTTATATCTATCTTATTTGGGGTAACTTATTGGTTAAGAGCGGTTGTAACCTAGTGGTGTAGACTTCTGGCTACTTATTGGTAGACATAGGTTCGAATCCCGGTTCAGACATGCACCAATGAATGAAATTTAAAAACATGCTCTTCATTTACACACATTATTTACAGTCACTAACGGTAAGGAAAAACATTGTGAGGAAATCTGCCTATCCCTCTGGATAGGGAATAGCCAGTAGCATGTATATGACGATAAGGTTCACTAACTATTACGTTGGGTACTGTCTATCTATTAAAATGCGGATTTTGAGTGACCCATAACCTAACCTAACATGCCTTCGAAACCTTTAACTACCCAGCCACAATAAAAAAGGGAGTGTGTATACACAAGTCGTGAAGCGCATATATGTATGGTATTCGGGTAAGAGTAAGTTACGAAAATAAATCGAAACCAAATATGTAAAGTCATTAAGGAAATAACAATGAAAACAGATATTGACAAATAAAACTGCTTAATCCTCCTACTAATTAGTCCTTAACTATATCTATTGCGGTATTAATCCACATAATACGGATTAAAAATTGTTGTGATTCGTATGCTTTAATGCGTGATATAATTATGATAAGTGTCTTCAGCAAACATATAGGGAATCTTATTAAAATTACCCCTTATCTAAGCAAACAAAATAATTCTTTTATTTATCTGATTGACTGATTAGCAAATGCAAGTTTTATACTGATGCAAACTTGATATGCATTTGCAAAAGTCATCCAGGTGTTTGTTTCTGTACATACAAATACATTTATCTCATTTAATCCCTGTTGGAGTAAACAGAGTCTCGGAGATACGATAGTGTATCCTAGATCACTAATTAGCATTAATATTGGGGTTGTGATGTCATATGGAACATAAGTGACTATCACTAATGGATTCCATTAGTCGCCAACTAAGACTTACGAAGAAAGGTAGATAGTTAGCATGTTTTACGTCCCAGACTAGTGGGTGACTATGTTTCTGTAGAATATTATTAATTTGTTGTTTAAAGTTAGTTGACTATTAAAATGTTTTCGATATTCTGTTGCATTCATATTCATACATAAATTGAAAAGGTTTTTTTATAAATTCAATCGAAATTTGGGTCAATGATCAAAACTTCAATGACCTTAGAGTTAATTGATACAGATGAACGAGCAAAATGTAAAAAAATCTCTTAAGCGGTTCAAGGTATGAATTACCAAAGTATGTTATGTTCGATTCTTTAAAAGTAAAAGTGTACAACATATTATGGATATTATGACATCCATACGATGATATGGGGATCGTTTTATATCTTTTCCAATAAATTATAGTAGACTCATTTCGAAAATAAACGTTTTTTTCTTTTATTATATAATACTCGTATACGTATACTTGTACAAAGGTAAGAACGTAGCTAAAGAAACAAGACAGTGTATAAACTTTGCTTGAATTGTGTTAGGTATATAAAATATTAGTCTAATCTTGATGATAATTTCTTTAAAATATAAACGTTGCTCTCCAGTGGTTCTGCCATAAAACCAGCGTTGCGTTTGCCACCAGACAGCTGAGTTAGAACCCTTTTGCTGCGACAATAACATGCATAAGTTATACCCCTTAGTTTGTAAGTTTTTTATTGTAAACGTTTTATATTGTGTATGTTTTTCTGGTCGTAAATAAACGCTTTTGATTATTATTATTATAATCTAGTAAGGAAGATTCTAACAAATTAAAATTTTCTGTCTTTAGGCTCTTAAGAAAAAGTCGCACGTACAAACCTAAGTAGGTGCGTTTACAAGCAAGCCAGTAGAGCGCATCACAAATAAGTGAGAGTCCAGGAAACGAACTAAATCACTTGGAATGAGGCATGCGTTAACCACTGTACCGTAGAATCTATTTTAACTGTAATTGGAGGCACTGTCACGTGAATATGTTCCTTAATTACGTAGGCATAAGTTTGAAAATTGAAATGCGTGTTCACAATTAATATCGATTAATATATCACGATATTTCTTGTTGATTTCATTTGTGACGGTAGCCTGGATTTACGATGATTTGTTGAAATAGTGCAGCGTTTATATACTGCTATAAAATCCAGCAGGCAGTGGGCTGATATAGGTTGATTGATATCAGAAAAAATATGCAACATGAACAGTAATATACGTTTATTATGCTAGATTATATTGCAAAATAATTCAACTAATAATTCGAGTTTTATTAGTGTTTATTATTGATGTCCTCACAACAATTTCAAATGATACTTACTTTATTTTTACACGTGTTGGAATTACACTAACAGATAATTAATGTTTAATAATTCCTTGTCTTCATTTTTATCGTCTATATGCAGTTATTAAAGATGTTTTATTCTTTTATATGGGAATCGTTAAAAATATACTTATAAATCCTTTAAAACTTATTTAATTAGTTTCTGACTATATAGACATTCCAAGTTATATAAATAAATACACAGTAGGATGTACAAATTAGAAAATTCAGTAAGGTGAGAGCGTCTAACTTCCCTAGAGGCTTCGATCTCATCATTATAAGGCTCACATCCTAAACGTGAGAACAATGCAAACAAACAATCGCAAAGGCCGTTTACAATCACCTGCACTTCCGACGTAGCAAAGAGTGACTGTAAAGGGTTCTACCTCTTTGTTGAAAGATAGAAACAAAAAACTATGTAATTGGTATAGATCTTATTAGACTGGCGTGGATTTTGAGTGTGAATAACTGTAAATAAAAATAATTCGGTAAAGTCTGATTACATTGACGTGAATTTGAAGTGTTTGTGGTGTGTGTGGGTTAAAAGGAAACTCTATGTAATATGGTAATATATAATATATAAATTCACGTTCCTGAATTCCTTTTGAGGTTGACAGGACAACGAAGAAATAATATCTCCTTGGTTAGTTTTAGCAATACTATTGGGTTTAGATTTTATAATGAAATCTTTTATGGTATTGATTGACGTAATATAAAGCCTACATACATTGTGAAAAGTAGGAAATGAGAACACAAGCCAACAAACCCCCAAAGGGAATACGGTCGTGATACGAATGCATCTATAAACGTCATATACGTATGAATAATACGTTATATATTGAAATATGTTGCAAAAGTATTCGGTTACATCCTGTTGAATTTTGTCAAGCATGTCGTGCAAATTCATGCGTGTGTAACATTTAGGGTGACTGCACATTCATTGGCATATAACTCACTAAATAGAATAAGAGTAAAAGGTGGTTAACTTTAAATTACTTGTACATTAAGCTTGTTAATAGATAAAATACATTAATCTATGCTAATATTATAAAGATGAAGAGTTTGTTTCTATGAACGCGTAATTTGGAAGTACAGGTTCGAATTACGAAATTCCTTCATGTTGGATAGAACAATTACACAGAAAGGTTTAATATACATTACGCTAAAACCTTTACGAGACAAGAAACTGGGCAAAAAAATAATGACCATTTTTTTTGTTATATAGTTTATTCGTTCAAATTCAGGAATGTTTGACCCAAAACAAGTGAATTCTTCAAATGAATTTTGCCCAAAATAACTGGGAAGTCGTAAGCTCAGGAACTAATTTATGAAGACATGGTAGTACCTATATTATAGTCATCATAATGTGACAGATACTTACGACTGACTAAATCTACTATCTGATGAAACGTGGGGTCTTAGAGGCCAAAAAACTTCATGATACGATAATAATTACACAAGTACCTACCTCGAAAAGGTCATGAAACGTAAGTATAATAAGTTTTCTATTCTAAAATCATATAGTTTTAAAATCAATGTTTGTGATTTGATTAGGAACTTTTGTAAAGTATAGTCAACATAATTTTGCAAAACTAGATAGCAAAACATATACTTGTATGTATCTTAGCTATTACACCTGTCACATTGAGTACTAACTATCTGCCATACAATTACTACCTCCGCGATTACGGAAATGGACACCCGTACCTCTGATTACCTCGTATGGGTTAATGGTCGTGAACGCGTTTGTCTGTATTTTTTGTCTTAGCTCTTACAATAAATTCCTATATAACAAAAGACGTGACAATTTACGTCCTAACGAATCACGTATCTAGTTCAACTCTACAAATACATACATACAAACACATAACGACCATTTCCCTACAGAGAGCTAGACAGATATAAAGAAACCCCATTCGTTCCCAGCCTTAAAAAACCACTTTCGTTTCATTAATACCCATACACCTCCTCATATATACTCGGCGGATATAGATACAGGCAATCTTTTATAGTAAAAGACGTGGAAATTGCTATTATTTATATTTATAGCCGAGTTCAATAATGGTAGTACTATTTATTGTAGTACATAATAATAAATTTTCGCCATCAATGGTTATAATCATGACATAAACGTAAATCTACGTACACGCTTTCACTTTGTAGTCGTTTTAAGTTGTATTATTGGCCATAAAAAGAATGATTGAAGCTAGTCAAATGTAACTAAGGAAGTCATTGCATTATTTCACTAGCTTTGCAACTTTGTCCGAGTGGAATACTTATTTTGGGCATGATTCATCTAGAAAAATGGTTGGTTCTAGTTCAAATGTTTTTTTTAAATAATAATATTTAGGACATTATTACACCAATAGAACTAGCACCTTGGTAAATTCATTTAAGACGTGTGTTAAGGGTACTAGTCGACGTATATTTAAGAAATATATTCATATTATAAATAGATAAATACATATGCAGCTTATATATAATCAACAACCAGACTGGACAGCATAAGAAAAGCGTAGTTCTTAACCTCTAACTCTCCACCCGGTAAAAAAATAAAAGGTAATGATTTTAGCCACATTTTTCCACTGTTTCTTTTCCAATAAAGCTTGCAGCGTGATATTATACCTAAAGCCTAACTTACTTGTTAAATGCACTATCCAACAGTACTTTCAGACGTTAGCGCATTCAAACAAACAATCTCTTCGGTTTTATAATATATGCATAGATTGTCTTACTTAATATTGTAAGTACTTTCGAGAAAAGAGTTTGTAAGTGATGTTGACCTTTTTGTTATTACGAAATCATATTAAGTTTAGAGACAGTGTGTATATTCATGTACATTAAGCATAATTGCAATGGTATTCAATTTGTATTATTTAATGGGATATGCGGTTCAATCGCTTTAATACAATAAAAAAATATTTAACCTTATCAAGGAACCTTTTTATATAACAAGCTAATCAGAACTATTATGAAAATAAATGAAATAGTCAGAAGTCACTTTTGTTTTATTTGACAGATCATACGCTTCACGACTTATGTATGCACACTCCCTTTTTCATTCAAGACATATTTATAATATGAACGGATCAAACACGAAACATCTTAATTCTTCTAAAGCACGAAATCATAGTTTCAAAACTATGTACTCTATCTAAAATCTAATAAGGAAACATTGATACAGTCAGTCAATCAATAAACGGAGGTCGATGGAACATAATTGTTATTATTTTATTGTACTTACAAATGTGCTTATATTAAATGAAATCTATCAAAGAATTGTTGAAAAGAAGATTACAGTTATTAAACTTAATTTTACGAATGGTTTTATATAGTTTAAAAATAAGCTACAATTCGCAGACTTAACTATTCATGTTGACTTCATTATCAAAGAAAATTATGTTTTAAAATTATCTATTACGATATCTTCATACAGGCTTAAATATGTATGGGATTAAAAGACAAAAAATATAATGAAACAAAAAAAATATACGTGCAATAAATAGCATCAATTTTACCTTATAATCATTGAAAACAATAAATTCTATGCAAAATGCTTTTTTTAACTATTGTTATATTTTTCGAAATAATCCATATAATCTCGTAGAAGTTACATAATCTCGATTCGGTTAGGTAATCGCATACACATTAGCATAAAAAGTAACACAATAATATCAAAATGATAATTGTTACGGGTTACGAGTAAATTTGATGTTATCTAAAAGATTTACGAGTATACCACTTATAGTGAAGTTGTACTTTTAAAATGATCTCATTTGATACATCTATTTGGACGTCTCAAATAAAACCCTGGCAGCAGAACTGAAGGTATATACGTATGTTTTCACCGCAGATATATTAAAGAAGAATTTACAAGAGATATACAGGCAACTATAACGTACGAGGGTGAATGCGGAAGTCAAACGACAATAAAGTGTAACTTTTATAGCGTATTTATGTAAACGTTGCGTTCAATATCTATTTAAAACACTTCTCTAGCAATCTTATCTCTCTATTTTCATGTTTTACTCAATTTAAATCGTATTATATTGTATATATTATTAATTCTGTTTCCAAGCGGCTATTTTAGCGTAATTGACGTAATCATAATCAGCTACCATATAACAGAAGCAGGACACAATCAGATTAGTGATTTGCACGGCACTCAGGTTCACACACTGATAAAATAGCTGCCAAACTTCACGATCAGGAACTTGATAAACATATGTTTTGCTACTCAATCGCTCTTTATTATCTCTGGCGATCCCTATCGTGATTTAAGCGTTCAGAGTACGTATTTCGGTATTACGTGTGATCGGAGATTGTATTATCTTTAATGTACGTTATTTGGTAATATTTGTTGACATGAATCTATGTACATGGTTCGGATAATATGGAATAAGGTAAATATTTTTCGAAAATATTTTCTAACAAAATGATAGCTTCTGATCTACTATTATAATTTTGAGCGGAGCTTAAGTATATAAATATACATACAAACACATAGTCACACCTCTATTATTTAAGGGGATAGGCAGAGACTATAAATCGCCATCTGGAACGATCCTGACAAATGTCTCTTGCTTGACTCACACCTATTAACCTTCTCACACATGCTCATCTATTCTTCTATGCGTACACCAGATTAAAAATATATTATTCAATTTTAAGAGAACTTTCAAGGTATCCTGCTGAATAAATTATGTGTATCTACGTGTAATATTACTTATAATGGTTGTTATATACTGAATAAACTTATATGGTGAACCATATTCTTTCATTAAAAATAATAATTAGTTTCATTAAAAATAGGTTCAACAACAAGCACGATAAAGTAATAAAACCAAGTTAATCATGATATTATTGTGTGGAAGTAACGTAATCTGTTATATCCTTCCCTCAAACGGTACAAGATTTCATACTTCTATATTCGGTATAACGTACCTGTATCGATTTTTCCGTAACCTAGTTTGGTTGTTAATTTTATATGCAAAACTCTCAGTCCAGATAAGTTTCTTATAAGTGTGTTAATTCGAGTTTGCATTCCGCTACAAAGAATCTCATTTGCAACTTTGCAAGTTCATTAATAACTGTTTTATTGGAGAAAACAGTGGTTATAACGGCATTGAATTGGCTGAAGATACTGCACAATGAATAACCATTAATAAGAGAGCAACTACAGTATTCTTAAATCTGTAAAGAGAGCTATAAATAAAACTAACTATAAAAATAATACGTAATTAATAATACGTAATTATGTTAAGAGAATACACAAATGGTATAGGTCTTATCATCCATAGAAAATAACAAACAATTAAATATTATATTTTGTGGATGGTTTTCATGACATTCAATATACATGAATTGCCGATAAATGATTAAATACAAAATGATGTTATGAGTTTATTGAATGATATATGCCAAGGATATCCCAAATATATCTATGTTTAGGACATAAATACCCTATTTCTCATTTCTATAAGAGTTTATGCTACCTTAAGGCTATCTAACAAAATAAACTAATCATATAAAATAACTCTATCAGCTTTTGGCACGATTGTGTAATAATGATGCCCAGCTGTTCAGAAATCTAGTGATTGTTCAAGATTCCATTTTCGTTAGCAATTTATGGAGTGACGGTCTCCAATTATAAGTTGAATGGACAAAAATTGTAGTTTCGAGGCTGTCTTTGAATATGTAAATGGTTTATGAATAGTGTTCTTGAAACACAAACTTCGTTCATATGCTATTTTAATGTGTGTTTTTGACTTACTTACTCGTATGTACATAGTGTTATAGTCTTTTCACGCTTTAACAACACTTATACATACATATATTCAAGCCTCTACTTTCTAAGGGCATAGATAGAGATTATCGATCTCTACCTTGAACGATCCAGATAAATATCTTTTCACACTAATATGAAACCTATAAGTTCCGAAAAGGTCAATGAGACTTGTATCATCATAAAGAATGATGTTTCATATTTTTCTTCGTAGCAATTGGAGTTCCCATGCAGGTTTTTACCTTAAAGTTCTGATATTTTTAGTGCAACGTACAATGTGTCAAGAAGAATGGTAGCTACTCTAGACAAGTTACAAACTAACTACAAATCGTTTTATATTAATTCGTCATATACAAGCCATAGTAGCAACATCACAAATTTCATTATAGTAAATCATAAAAAACAAATAAAAATTGCAATTTTTTCAACAATTTAATATTTATTTCTTTCGAGTTAAAATTGTAGTTGAAAGAATATAAACGATAAAAAATTCATAAGGTACAGAAAAACTGAGTAATTATTATTTCATGAATAATTATTGTCCTCGACTATATTTAAATGGCAACTTAGCTAATATGTATACTTAATTAGAAAACCAGTGTCATCATGATAGATCGTGATAATTACAAGATATTAAATTATAATTTTTAATTCAATCATAGTTATTATGCTTAATTAAACACAAAAAACGGTTTGCTAAAATTGCAATATAATTAGGACGAAGTGGGTTATATGCAAAGTAGTAATTAAAGAGCCAGTTCTGACATAACTAAAAAATCTATTGTTTTATCAATACGCTAACGAATCACACAGTAAACAATCAAAATTAGCATTTTAATCGCAAAGCTGAACGCTATCAAGATTTCAAAAAACGATAATTTTGATACCACCTACATGCATTACATATTTGTATTAAATATAACATGCTCTGCCGAGTGACCTATACAAACTTTTCGATCGGACTTTCAATTTCTTGACCTTGCCAAATTTTAAATAAAAATAAACTTACATTCATTTTAATGTCAAAATTCCTGTCAAACTGTTATCACACAACACTAAAGCGGGAAAACTATATAGAAAACACGCGAATATATTGTTTTAGTTTATTTTAAACTATATATTTTATAGTTTTTATACACGACAAAGCATTTTGGATCGTTTCACCGATCTAAGCAACGTGCCTCCGCATTGGGAGTTAGTTAGCGACTGGTGCAGAGAAAAAACTTTCCCATTCGGCCGCGATTTTAAACTTAACCTGCTTTGTACAACAATAACATGCTAGGTGGTAAGCCGAGAGAAACAATCCAATTTCACATATACACGCGTTGTCACTTTATGAAAAGTTTTACCACGGAGAGATTTGTTAAGTTTAGTGAGAAATTATATGTAGAGATTTGATTAATATAATTATTTTCGAATGATTATCTACAATAAAACATTGTTATTCCGCCACACGAAATGAAAATGGTCTGTTTTGACATGATCCTGCTACGAATAAATGACTAAACATACCTTGTGTATTTGATATTTACCCGTCGAAATCGCGATAATTATTGTGATAAGTAGTTAATGCAATATGTTCATAACAGTACGTTATTTTTTGGTTATTCTCAAACAGTTAGTAAAATTAATAATTCATTAAATTACCTATGTAGTTTTACTAATATGATAAGTAAGTAAAACAGGTTTGCTCAATAAAACCTTTGTAAAGGTTAAAGTAGAGCACAGCTGTTTAATTAAATCCAAGTTCTAGATTTAAAAACTAAATGAAGTAAAATTTGACGACCTCCTTGGCGCGATCGGTTAAACACTTGAACGCTATTCATTAGGGGTTAGTTTCCCGGTCGAAGCAGAATTAAGAATTACGCTTTTCTTCAGCTTTCCTTTTCTGGTCGTTGATTATATATGCTATATGTATTTATCTATATATAATAAGTATATATTTCTTAAATATACGTTGACTAGTAGACCTTTAACACAAGTCTTAAATGAACTTACCAAGAGGCTAGGTCAATTTGTGTAATACTGTGTCAATTATTATTATATTAAAATATTGCCTTATAATCAATGTAGAAGTTTTCACTAATTGTATTGTTTACACGATAATACATCTTTTATCGTAGTACATAATAATATTTAAACGATATTTCCTACTTTACAATTTTGATTCTAGTAGTGATAATACTTCATGCGTAATTAGACGATAATTCAGACTTCTTCAGGTGTTTGAAATTTGTTTTTTACTATTTATGAAAACTTGAAATATATATAAATATGAGATGATTATATGTACTCGTATAATGGAAGAAACTGAGTTGTTAAAATCATAAAAAAATGTGCATCAAACTGATGTATGAAACATTAAGCCTAAACCTTTACAAATTTAGTTTTTTTTGATAAAATTAAGTATTCTATATTTTGTTAAACATGCATCACTTCGTTTATTTCGAGCTAATAGAACTCGTTATACTTCACAAACATCGGCAAAGTAAAATGTACATTGGCCACATCAAACCCAGTAAATTGTCATCTAACTTGAAATCAAGTTAATGTTTCCTAATTTTACACTTATAGGACGAACTGCTGTAAATTTTTATTTGTTAATTATTGGCAACTCCAAAGCTAGGACCTACGAAGAAACGGTCTATACAAGGTTCAAAAATATAAATAACCACGCCTTGATCGGAAATTCGATGTAGCTCAGTTGTTTGAAGCTTGACTCTGTATCGAGGGTACAGGATTCAAATCCCGCTTGAGCATGTACCAATGGAAATAAAGTTTAATGAATTGCTATGTACATTTTCGTAATAAAAATACATTTACGAAATGCGTCGAATACTACGGTGAGGGAGAAACATCATGAGGAAACCTACCTGTTTCCCGAACAGGTAATAGTTAGTGCTTGTAAATGGTGACGTGGGTGACCACCTGTCACATTAAGTACTGACAATCTGGTCAACATGTGGTTTCAAGATGGCCATAGAATTACTAGTTTCGCAATTGCGGAGATGGACTCCTAAACCTCTGACTACCCCACAAAAGTTAATGGTCGTGAACGCGTTTTCGTTTTTTTGCAACTCCAAAGTTAGGACCAACGAAGAAACGGTCCGTACAAGGTTCAAAAATATAAGTAAGCACACCTTGATCGGATTAAACCGATCGTTTGGATCATATTTGGTCAAGTTTCAACCTCGAAAGTGGCTCACCTTGTCTCACGAACGCCTGTCTCTGATAACTATGCTTTTTGCTCGTGTTACACTCTTAGGACATTTCAGTTATCTATATATCAACTTATATTACTAGAATATAAAAATATACTAGTATGAATTAAAGACCGCATCATATGCAGATACGATATAGATTATTTATTATGCAGATTATATGCATACGATCATTTTAATCGAGGAACCGACAAAGATGAATAAATTTTCTTAGGCTACTGAAATATTTGCCAAATTTCATATTGCATGTTGACTATTACATTGTCTTTTCTAAGGGATAATAATATAACACTTAATAAACTTTATACTTTTACACGTGGGTTCGAGTGTCATGAACGCGCTTGCTTTTTTATCTACTTTATATAATCAGAAATATCTTCAAATTCAAGTTGTAGCGAATCAGATTCAGATTGTTTACATTGATATACTTCTGCTACATCGTTAGTTGAATCATTAACAAATATCGCTCCTTTGCGACGATAGTGTGATAAGTCAAAAATAATGATTTTACAGAAATTCACTTATAAAGTTTTGATTGAGTATATCATTCGAATTAGTGCTCCAATGATCTTATTATCTATGGAGTGATTTGAAATTAATTTAAGAGGAATAATGCGGTCCCGTTTATTGAAACATTCAATAGAAATCTTTAGATTTACTCTAAGTTTAAGAAAACTTGAAAAATTTACCGCATTATTTTTGAAAAGCAAAGGTATAAATTTTGAGTTATATCAAATTGTCACATTGTTGATGATAGAAAAAACAATTAAACACTAAGTTAACTAAAGAAAATACTGTCTTAATGAAATCAGATCACTTTATTATTTATATTTTTTCAGTCAACATAGTAATAATTGCTGTGACTTCCTTTATTTTATTACATAAATGACGAAATTGTTAATGAATGTGTGATTGTTGTGAGAGCCGCGAAAGTCCTTGATGAGAATAATGTTTGTGTGCTTTTCTTCAATGCAGTTGGTCTGTTATTAATTGATGCCGTGTTCCTAAAAAAATGTTTTACAAACTCTAGTTTTAATTCCAGCTAGAGTGAAATAAAAGGCATTATTGTTTTCTTGTTTTGGTGCCACTGTTCCATCTGAATTTATCTTTACATACCGCTGTACAGGTTTTACTTCTTCCATGCAATGAAGTAAAAATGTCTACTGCTCTTCATTCCTCCTAGATCCCAATACTCTTTTAAAATTTGTTGTTTTTGAGCTTCAGTTATCTTGTCTCGGCACTTAAACTTACAATTTTCTCTGCAAACAGGTTTTAATTGTTCGGCAATAGGTTTTTTAGTTTTAAGCAACTGATATGCCTTCCTACTATTGCGCAATTTTTTGCATTTTTCTTTCTCCATTTATCTTCTTGCCTGGCAAGTTTTTTCCCTTTTTTGACTGGTGTATCTGCTTTGGGTTCTAAGTTGGTTTTTGGTTTTCTAGGTTGGTTGGTTTTGTTGCATTCATTCAATTTGTTCATTAGTCCCAATATTTGGGTGTCTATCCAAATCTTCTTCGTATTGAGTTGTTGAACTACTGGGCCCTTACTCCACTAATTCATTTTAGCCACAATATTACTTCAGTATCGATATTGTAACACTTCAGTGGCCGTAATTTGACACTTTTGGCACTCCAGTAACAAATTTTGGCCACTGAGGGGCTATCGAACTACATCTGCGTCTGAAGTACAAAAAAAACCTACTCCACTAACCAAAAGTCAGTCAATATCAGTTCAATATCTTTATATTTCGTACTCCACTATTGACATTTCCATACTTGAGTGGCCACTGAGGTGCCACTGAAGTGCCGTAATATCGATATTGAGGCACAAGTGTGGCTGTCAAAATATTAGCAGAGTGCCACCTTTACGGCCGAGATGCAGAAGTTTCGCTATAGCGACGCAGTTGAGTGGCTGTCAAAGTTAATTAGTGGAGTAAGGGCCCTGGATGAACAGTTGCTCTCAGATTATAATCTTAATGTTTTTTGCCGTTTTTTGGGAGTTATTTGGTAGTTTGAATATTTAACTGAGTATCACTGTCTGTAAAAGTAAAAAATAAACAATTAATTCAATAAACAAAAAAGTTTCTAAAGTATGTGTGAGACGATAAATGAACGTGGAGAAAGCAAAGGACGTTCAAGGCTCGTGCCGAATGGAGGTTTCTAGTCTCTTTTTTCTCTCGCATGGTGAGAAGATTTTCGTGTGGATAAGTAAATACAGATATTATAATTATAACTTCGGGGACTCATCGTGAACTTTTTCAGGATTGCCTTTTATTTCACTCATAGAAAAATGTTAAGTTGATACGTTTTTTATAATTATGACATAATAAAAATACCTACAAACCTTAAATGAACTTACCAAAGGGGCTTATTTAATGGGTGTAATATCGTCAGTTATTATATCTGTACGTTAACCATTTCCTTAAACCTTTAAGATGGTGTACAATCGCCCTGAACATTCGTGGTAAACACATTTACTTGTGAATTGGATCTTCTTATTCTTTATTCTTCACTCCTTGTGCTAATTCCATCAGTGTTTTTAACCTATTGCCCTCAACATTTGCAAATTAAACATTAATAACTATAGTCATTAAGCATAAATAATGTGGCAAACAGAAATGTCTAGCGATTTTAACATTTGTTTTGGTGCAATAATGAGACGAAATGAATTGACCTACAATAGAATAACGTTTTGGGGAGTAAAATTATCATCTTCAATGTTACATTTCAAAATGCTGCATACAATCCTTAATAGTTTTATAAGAATAATGTGACATAATAAAAAGTCTTCAAACTTTGAACCAATATTTTTCAACTACAATGTGACAAGTTTGAAATACCTCGTTATTGAAAGTAAAAGTATCAAGATTATAGACTTACCTTTATCACATATATTGCGATAACTTCGTTATGTTTCCTTATTCCGGATATTCGCGGATCTTTACACATAAAATATCGGATGACAACTTAATTAACACAGTGTCGAAGAAAATAAATCAGTAAATTAAATAATGCTATACTGTGATAGTTTTGTCTCTTTCTACCATAACTTTGGTTTTTTTTTAGTGAAAAATATGCTGATTGGACTGATAAATAGAGCTTAAAATCGCGGTTCGACTTATTAAAAAAAATTATTTTTCAATATTATGAGATATCACAGTATCGTCGCAAAGGAGCGATATATCCTATTGATCACGTACCGAAATTGAATTCGCCGTTTCCTTGAATCCGTATGTCTCAAAAACCGGTGCTATTTCCACATTCAATACAGGTTTCTTGTGGCTTATTTATTGCAAGGCTTTAGCTGTTTTTAAGTGACTAGGACGTCCTCGCTACTGCCTTTGAGATGTTTTAAAAGAAAGAGAAAGATAGAGATCAGGAATATCAATTTAGGCTTAGATATTAAATTGAAGTTAATCAATTGATAATTCTATGGCAATTGAATGCGAAATTGTATGTAAAGTGAGGAAAGGTACAAAATCGGGGAATAATACACATAACGGGGACAATAAGGAAGTACATACACACACACACACACACACACACACACATATAAATATATATATATATATATATATATATATATACGTGATATCACGCCCATTTTTCGACAGAGGCATGAATTTGTGTACCGATGTCGGATCCATTTTCCTTGTGCTCATGTCCCTTTTAGATAAAGCAAGAATAATATTTCATAGTGTCCTCAGCTGCCAAGATATCCAAGGTGTTAACTGGCCCCTTGATAAGTTCAATAAAGACTCGTATTAAGGGTACTACTCAACCTATATTTAAGAAATTTATTGTAGAGAGTTAAATACATATAAAGCATATATAATTAACGACCAGACTGGAAAGCAGAAGAAAAGCGTAGTTCACCCTGTCGTCAAAACATGCGTGCATTAATACCTTTTTCAAAAAACCAAACCTAACAACCACATTAATAAATGTTCAGGGGCTGATTAGATATATCTTTCGTAGTCATGCAGGCAACGCTTACACCTGTGTTTAATTAAACATGATTTCCATATGATTGATGTGATGTCTTCGATTAGATACGATTTCCTTCTGTGTTTGTTTACAACGAAGATATTGGATTTCAAAGAATAAAGCAAAATGGAAATTATAAGCACCTTAAATTGATCACAGTTCTTTATATTATGATAGTAAAGCTCATCAATAATCAATCAGTAGAAAAGTCAAGTCATTATGAACTCACGTTTTAAAAATGTATGTATGGAAATCACAATCGTGATTGACAGATAAAGATTGACAAGTAGATCAAGTTCGAATTAAAATCCAAGAGGAATAAAATAAACATACATTTATGGTTTTGAAAATAGAATGACTTACACACTTGGATAATATAGTATTGAAATTTGTAAAAAAATAATTATTACCTTCTAATTTTCTAGGAGAGTCAGTAAATAATCATTTTTTGAATAGTGTATAAAGTATTGAGTCCTATAATCTCAACATCCTGGTCTTTGTATGTATTTGACAGCTATGATGTAACAAAAACTTCATAATCTTTCTATCAAACAATTTAACGTTGATTATTTAAACAAAATAATACACAATCTGTACACAATTTTATCAAGATTGAGATATCACCCTCTGATCAGGTACTTAATGTGCTAATTAACTCGTAAATACCCCATTTGCAAAGTAGACCTTTAGAGTGAGTGATAAAGAGAAGTCTAAACCTCGTGTCACTATATTTGTGAATAGAAAATCGTAATTCGATTTTTTTTATAGCTGAGGAAATAAAAAATAAAACGTGGTTTCCTACAAATACTACGAAACTCGGAAAATTGCAATAGCGAACTTTGTTTAATTAATTTGATTAAATTAAACTATAAAAAAAAAATTGAAAAAATAGAAACATCTTATAAACTCATCAAACTTTTCCCTTTGATCAAACATCGCTTTTGGCATCACTTTTTGAACTTTATAGAAGTGTAGTGATAGTGATATCAAAATGATGTTCAAGCCAGTCAAGGAGCCGATCCGATTCACGGCTGAAATAGTGAAAGAGGCGACAGAGGAGAATCCCCTAAACAGGCAGAATGTAGGCAGAATCGTCCTTGATGCCATGAGGAAACATCCCAGATATGCATTGTGTCAGGTATGCCTTTAATAAATGTTTGTTTCTGGTTCCCATGGTAACTTTTGTTGACAATAGTTTTTGATACCTTCTCGTAATTTGTTTCCAAAATTCTGGTTTTTTTAATAAGTAATTTTTCAGTATTATTTTTACATTATCTTCAGTATTATATTACTGTATAATATACATACTATAATAAAATATTATATTTTTATTATATTACATAGAAATGCCCAAGAAGTACAATTTTATATGGGTACCACGTACCCCAAAAGATACTCGAATAAATATAAAAACTCGTTTGATCATTCTATTTAGATATACTTTTAAGATTAACTGATAGTGTTCTTTTATTCTTTGATTACTTGATGAATTCATTTAAACGATAAAAAAATTACCTGGTTTTAAGTTTATCTATTCATGCTATAATTTTTAAATTAATTTAAACACCATCGATTACCTAAGCCTAATAACACATCTTAGGAAAAGCTTTAAGTCTAGTGTACCTAATATTTCCTGTTAGATAACTTATCACGTCACATTTGAGGCTTTCAAGGAATTAGATGCAGCCTACCGAAGAATGAGTGCAGTGATAATTGCCATTAATTAGTGTGTCCGGTGTCTAGTAAGTTGCTTTAATTAAAACTCTCTCTTCCTATGTGACGACATATGTGACATAAGGGCCTTAGGTAACGAAAGGGAAATGTGAAGTTATTACGCCTTTCCTTACAATGTAATGGTATAATCAAGATTTTAAAAATAATAGAAAAATTCTTGAAAGAATAGTTTTAAGAGATTCGCGATTTATACTCATGATTAATAACTAACGGGAAACGTCGGGTGAATAAAGGTAACTTTATTATATAAAAACATACACGATAAGTCCCGTCGGTATTAATCATTCTTGAAATAATAGATTCACTGCTTCCGATAATTTGGAGTGTTTTGAAGTGTTCATACTTCTTAGAACCGGTAGTTTTTTGGGTATTTATTCCCGATTCCTTTAGTTTGAATAAATAATTATGTTAGGAGTACCTATAACCGCCGAGTGTGTATGAATGTGCTTGAATGTTGAATGATGTGAATGAAGTGAAAGTAGTCTGTCAGGATCGGGACAAATGGGGATCCGTGATCTCCAACCCTCTACAGGGAATCAGGTGTGATGTGTATGTATTACGTTTATCAAAAGTACGAGAAAGTTCTTTAAGAAGTTTCAGAATTATTTATACAAATTGTAGCAAGTAAATTACAATAAGTCTGTAGATTTATATTATTTGGGACCAATTATCATTAATCCATTAACGAAGAGATAACGTATTTTGCTAATATCATATCAGCCTCAACAAACAGTGAATACATACCTATAATATTCATGCCACATTTTAATTTCTCTAATGGCAAAAAATGTTAGCGAGATAATTAACTTACATACATACACATCACGACCGTTTCCCTGTAGAGGGATTCCCATCTGTCCCGATCTTGACAAACCACTTCCGCTTCATTGAGTCTTATACACCTCCTCATACACACTCGGTGCTTAAAGAATTTTTACATATGATAACCTTTTAATAATAATTACGTTATACGCTACGGATTTAAAATACATAATTTGACATAAAACAATAAAGAAAATAATTATATACCAATGGCGCCATTTGCACCTCTCACAATAAGCTGTATTACAGTTAGTTACCTTCTATTTACTCTCTACAGAGTCTTAGTATCTTTTGACCGATGGAGTATTAACTGGTCACCAAATCCAGAACGAAATTCACTGTATAAAAGTTACGTTTATTTTTGATATATGGTTAAGTAATGGGGTGAGTGAATCAACAGAGATGGGCAGGTTAATTCCTGGTGGCTATTGATAGTTTTTCCCTATCTCAATAGGGAAGTAGGGGCATAAATTACAAACAAAAAACAAAACAAACGCATTCTCGACCATTAACACTTGCGGGGTAGTCCTGTTCAGGTGTGCATCTCCGCAACTGCGAAGGTAGTAATTCTATGGACACCTCGAACCCACGTGTTAACCAGATAGTCAGTACTCAATGTGACAGGTGGTCAGCCATGTCGCCATTTACAAGCACTAACTATTATCTGTTCGACAGGTAGGTTTCCTCACGATGTTTTCCCTCACCGTATAATTCGATGTATTTCGTAAATGTGTTTTTATTACGAAAATTTACATAGAAATTCATTACAATTCATTTTCATTGGTACATGCTCAAGCGGGATTTGAACCCTGTACCCACTGATGCAGAGCCAAGCCCCAAACAACTGAGCTACGTCGAATTAAAATAAATTGTACGTGATATATCTACCTTATCATTCCCCCACAGATAGACGCAGCCACCCAACGTCAGGAATCCTACGGGTCCTACCTGGACCGAGCCATAATGACAGCTCAGGCCCTCAGGAACTTCGGCTTGCAAGTCGGAGACGTGGTTTCAGTGATGGGACGCAACCATATCGATGTATCGGTACCTCTATTCGCGTGTCTGTTCAACGGGATTGCTTTTAATGGACTGGATACTATGATGACGAAGAGTGAGTAATATATACACAATCATGTTTCTGTATACTGGTTCAGTAATAATTACTGTGGTAATAAGTATATAATTAATCTAATAAGTATATGTGTTAAGGGATAAATATACTTCACAGATAAATATATGATAAATATCCTTGGTAATCGCTAACAAATCTATCAGAATTTGCGTAGAATTTAGGTACCTAACTGATTGCTAGCCTGTTGCCTAAAAGTTTTGCTTACGATTCTTATTCTAGGAGACACTTCGAGAAGAAAGTATCTATAAACCTCGAATAAAAGACATAATGCGAAAATACATATGTAGACTAAATTAAAATAATGACTTTGTTCACAGATGAAATGAGTCTCCTATTAGAAACGGCTAGACCCAAGGTGGTCTTCTGCGAGCTATGGAACGTGGCTGATATGGCAGAAATAGCCCAGAGACTAAGGTTCAAAATAGTCACTTTCACCAAACATCCAGAGGAAATGTTCCAGAGTTATCAGGAATTTCTGGATGACTACAGTGGAAATGAAAGGCTTGAAGATTTCAAGTAAGTTTTCATATAGTGTTATTATTATCTTAACATTATTATCGTTAAATATATGCATGACTGTAATCTATCATTATATCATATATTAATCTATCATACTCGTATATTAATGTATCTTTTAAAAATCTACGTCCTAGTAAATTAGCGCGATTTTTTTAAAGTTCTACTTAAATACTAAATCATATAACTAAATAGTACTTTTTGACAATTCTAGACACATTTGATCACAATTCATATAGGAGATAATAAATCTTGTCTATCTATTAAAAGGTCAATAACTATGAACGACAACAAACTCACCACCAGACACGGGTTTTGAGTGACTAAAACCTACTTAGTAGTGGTCACTTAAACCACTATCGATACAAAAACGAATGACTACCATAAAGCATTCTTTGACAAAATACTTCATAAAGTCCAGGGGCTAAGAGTGCTTTATTGAGGTTCTATAGACTTCTTCGTTTCTCAGGGCTGCAGTATTTGATGGTGCACAAACCTCAGCTCTTCTGTGCTGCACCAGTGGATCAACTGGTCTGCCGAAGATAGCCGATATTACACATGGAAATATCGCTCCTGCCCTAGGATTCGTGCCGTAAGTACAGTCACTATTCATCAGGAAGTACTTAAATAGAGCAACATTGAGATTTCTTTCAATTTTACTCAGTTAGTTTCTGACTGAAAGGAACAGGCGATTACAACCCAATTGAGATAATTGAGATATTGAGATAATTGTGATTAACAATATATGTATTTGAAAATAAATGGTATCTCCAATAATATTTTCACAGACCATTTATATACATATATGTTTGTATAGATAATAAACACATATTACAATATGCTTTGATTTCAAATCTTAACATTTACGAGTATTTGTAGAAACTACTACATAAAAACCTAGCTAGTATACACTTTACCTTAAACTTATGTAACACTTTACCTTTTCCCTAACTCCAAGTCTCAATAAAACGTACATATTACATAGACATACCTGTATAATCATAAATCGTCAGTCTGCCCGTGACCATGGCTGCTGCAACGTAGCCGAAACGTCGGGTTAATAAAGGTAATTTTATTATATAAAAACTTACGCGATAAGTCCCGTTAATTATTAATCATACCTGTATATACCCTGCCAAACCCAAACAAACCCAGTTCATCACCACGTAAATTTCACCCTCTCCCCTGCAGTTCAGCGTCCGGCCTGGTGACGGACATGCAAACTCAGGTGCGACTCCTGGCGCTGGTCTCCCCGATCTACTGGTTCACCACCAACTTCTTCCTCATCCAGGCCTCGCTGCTGTGCGTGCCCAGGGTCATCACCTCTGCCCCCTGTACCAGCACCACTGTCATGAATATTATTAATGCTTATAAGGTATGTATATATACTCAGGTATATGTACTTATATACTCACCTCTATTATTGAGAAGATGCACGATTTATGTCACGCCATCTGTTTTTCCAATTTGGCTTTAAAAATAAGCGGAGTAAAATAAGAAGTTAGCACTTCCCAAAAAATCTGTATGGGATGGGGTATCTGTACTGTATAGTATTATATTATCTGTGACTCAGGGGCAGAATTATCCATGCACTTACAATATTCGCGCAACGTATGAAAGTACTTACTAAATCTTTGTGTTGTTTAAGTTGTTTTAATTAACTTTCGTGAATACTTAGGGTTGAAAATCAAGAAGAAATAATAAATGCAATGCGTTATTTTGATTTTTGATAAAAAAAAGTAAACAATATTGTTCATACTTAGAGCGGATTGTGTAACTATGTAGGTGAGTGAACTATTACAAAGACATAAGTTTTAAATTTAGTGTTTAGTTTCAGTACAAGTAAAAGTGGTAGTGAAAAATGTTGTATTATTAAGCTAAACAGTCAATACCTATTATTAAAATTTGTGCAAATCAGATCTGAAATAATATGGAACTCTGACGTTGACTCCTTATTGACGTAGTCATACTAATTCACATATTAAGCTCTTTCAATAAAGTCAGGATAAAGAATATTCCCTTTTTAACGAACTTTATAACATCACATAGCATAACCAATCTATAAAAGCATCCTTTAAAGTGCAACGTCCCTTCGCCAAATGAAATGACTCACTGACCACATAAAGAAAGATGTAGGCAGTAACCACAGACAAGAACATTGGTTTGAGACCTTGAACACTGGTCGCCTGCTTTGTTCACTTTTGTGACTGGCTTATTAATCAACTCTATCACTTCCGTGTGGCGATATGGATCGTTGAGAACTACAATTAGATATAGGTGATTGATACATATTTGTATAAATTGGTCGTGTTTGTTCTAATTAAATGGTGTGAAATAGGTAACTTTGATTTCTGGAGTAGTCTCCAGCGTTACGTTGAATTGTATGATTGATAATAATATCTAAGAAGTTACTATAACAAAGTTTGAATAAGACTAGGATTTTATAAGCATTTAAGTTGAATATAATGGGGTAAATTGCATTGCCAGGCGATAACAAGATAAAATATTACCATATCACATATCTTCTTAATATACCGAATATAGGTAAATTTTAGGTGTGTGTCGTAGATGAAGATTTCTATCGGTTCCTGTAAGAATTAAAATATTTCTTTTATATTAAATATGTATATAAGACACAACGATGATTCTTTTAAAACCGTGGGAATAAGATAAAGTCCCTTTAACGTCTCAATCATATCTAGTACAGATAGAAATCTTCGTAACCTTATTGTTAAATTATCACGTTACGTTACCAATTACAGCCAATTTTAGCACGTACACTAGATACATACATACATACAAACCCAGGCTTTTAACTGTTAGCTTTAGGGTCATATTAATTAGTCCAATTTAGATTGAAATCCGCTCACTCGAGAGTAGTTTGTCCTTGCTATGTCTTATCAGCGGTTTATTGCATATACAGGCACTAACAATAACTTGTCTTATCCATCTACTGCTTACGTAATTATCTGTGAACACTTAAAGTGTCTGGTCAGATAATGTATGAGAAAAATATACAGTCTACAGGGCTATTTTGTGATTGAATTGCGTAAACGTAAATCATAATGTAGAGAGCTTGTTTCTATCAGACCATTCGAAAACGGATAGATATCTTGAATTATTCTGCATGAATAGTCTGAACTATATTACGTCTTCGTTTTATGTCTCTTGTTCAAGCTATACATTATTTTATATTTGTTGCGGTTTTAATCTAAAGTCTTAAAATTTTTTTAAACTTCGAGTTATATAGCTTAGAAATAAGGATTCATTCACGCACGTATTATTTATTGTTCACGAATTAGATATTGGTAATTATGTTTTATAAGTTACGAAAGTATCTGTCACATTAGGTGCACCTGATACAAAAGGTCATGAATAAATTACAATATCAGTTATTTACAGAATCAAAGTATAATTTTATATGTATATATTTTTTGTTTCCCAGCCAACAATATTACCTCTGGCCCCTGCCATGCTGACATCATTGCTGAAGAGCCAAAAGACAGTTGACTGGACATGTTTCCACGTGCTCATAGTGGCTGGCAGTGCTGTCCCTGCAGATCTTATTGATCATGTCAATGTAAGTGTATAAATAATAGGAGAGACTAATCGTAACACAGAAACAACGCTAAATAAAATATTTACAGAAACTCTGGTCGGGAAGAAGTTATATACATATAGTGAGGAAAGCTGTCTATCTTTGGAATAGGGAATAGACAATACCTTTACATAGTGATATGGAATATCACCTTGGAACTACTATTTAGTTGAAACTGAGTTCTATCTTCCCTTAAATTGAATACTTCGCATTCGCGAATATAGACACAATATGATCCGACTCCCTCGCAAAAGATAAGATCATGTAGTGTTTGTTTGTTAACATAGACATATGTATTTTTACAGAATTTAGTCGGAAGGAGGGCTGTCATGAATACCTATGGATTGACGGAGGCTACAGGCCGTGTGTTCTTCGACCAAGATGCCAGGAAGAATTGCCTCGGAAAACCTATGCCACCTATGCAAGTCAAGGTGGGTTAATTTTTGTCATTATTACAATTCGTACCAATTATGATGAACCAAGTTCTTTTAGGTTACTGTGGCTCACGACTATTGACATGCATGGATCATGCAATAGTCGTGAGTCGTCTTACCTGGGACTCAAAAGTCATTAAGATAATTAAGTCCTTTTTAAAGCCTAGGAAATCCACGTGTCTGAATGGGTTAATGTGTGTGTGTGTGCTCTAGATATCATATATATGTATATTAGCTAGCTTATGCGAGCTAGATGAACAATTAGATTACTTATAGATAAATAATTAGTGTATTCCGGACAAACAATCTTCAAAATATTCCTTACAGTAAATCGAATTTTTAAAAACAAATGTTGTAGGTTCTTGTTCAATGCTTAGTCGTAGTTATTTAAAGTACAATTTACCTTTCAGTTGGTAGATCCGGCAACTAACCAAGACATAAAGACTGATAAAGAAGTTGGGGAGGTCTGGCTTAAAGGACCCCAACTTTGCAGAGTAAGTACCTGGATTTTCTTTTATATTAAAAAGATTCGATGTGAAAATTGGCTGCCCATAAATGTGCAACTATAAATTAGACCTAGTTTTCCTAATATTTATACAGTAGCAGATTATTTGCCTCAGAACTTATCATGCCTATTTCAGAATGGTTAGTGGTCGTTAAGCTTACTATATATTTCCTATTTACATGAATAATACTCCAGAGATAAATCCCGAAAAGACGCCATAAAGTAAAAGTCCAACAATTTCTCCCCAACCATAACTACCACCAATATATAGTAATTACATACGTTTCATATATTAAACAACTAGTTTGTTAATTATGAACAAACTCGTGTTAAACTTTAATGTCATATTGACGACCTCCGTGGCGCGATCGGTTAGCCGCTGGAACGCTAATCGTGAGATCCCGGGTTCGATTCCCGGTGGAGGCAGAGTTAAGAACTACGCTTTTCTTCTGCTTACCAGTCTGGTCGTTGACTATTTATGCTATATATGTATTTATCTATATATAATAAGTATATATGTCTTAAATATACGTTGACTAGTACCCTTAACACAAGTCTTAAATGAACTTACCAAGGGGCTAGTTCAATTGGTGTAATAATGTCCACATATTATTATTATACTTTTCCTTCAACAGGGCTACTATAACGCTCCAGAAGAAACCAAGGCATCCTTCACCGCAGACGGCTGGTTCAAGACCGGTGATCTGATGTACAGGGAAGAAGGCAAATACTACTTTGTAGACCGGCTCAAGAGTATGCTGAATATAGCACTAGATGGCGTACAGTACCATGTAAGTTGTCCATACAATAAGTTTCTTTAAAAATCTGGAATACGAAAAAAATATACATACAAACACATTATGAATTTCCAAGAAAAGGGTGCTTTTGGATTCCTATTTCTCACGATACTGGAAAAATACATTCGTTTTATTGATATCTATACACCTCATGAATACTCAGCTCAGGGGTTAAAAATTCAACGTCTGTACAGATTGGTAACTATCTGTATGTAAATGTATTGTTGTATGTGAATGTATTACGACTCAGAATTATTTATATCTAGAAAAGCTCCCGTCTACCTATCTGACTACACTGCGACTGTTACAAATGAAAGTATAATGACTTAGATATTTAATTTAGTAATAATTGTTGTTATTTCTGACCGGAATCCAAAACCAATGACGTCTTTGTGATGTTCGCAAACTGGATAATAAATTAGGATTAATTGATAATTTTGACGCATTGCGTTAATAATACACTTTACGGGCGCGATAGTTAATCTTTTCACTTATTACGTTAATTAATTTGTTTTCATTCTTGATACTAGTGATCTGTATATTTGTATGATTGCCTGATTTGCGATAAGCTGTTTATTCTGCCGAACACAAACAGTATTAAGATATGTCGTGATACGATTAGCATTTCAAATCTGATTTATTAATCCAGAAATGAAAAGAAATATGGCGTCTGAAATGTTATTATAATGATAACAAAGATCGTAATAGATGACAATAAGACTAAGGAACAATTGACTAAATTCGGCTAACAAATTGGCAGCAATATTCTATACATTATCATAACCCTGATAGTAATGCTACAGGTGACAGAGGATATATCATATCTCCGCGGTTTATCCACTCCAAAATGAATTAAAGGACGTTAATATCTACATAATATATTACATATTGACATGAATACTCGAACATCTTATGCTTCGATAAAACTTCTTTTGAATCAAACACTTCAATATTAATAAGACAACAGTCAGATAGACGCTATATTGAAAAAAGGTGTCGTTAGGAGTACTTATAACCGCCTAGAGTGTATGAGAAGATGTATGAATGTCAATGAAGCTAAAGTGATCTGTCAGGATCGGGACAAATGGGGATCCGTGATCTGCCTATCCCTCTACAGGAAACCAGGCAGGGGATAATGTATTGTATGTATATTAAGGAAAAAAAGTAACTTATGAACCCCTTTATTCTAGCTCTCCCCAATAGAAATCGAGGAGCAGATCAAGAAAGTGCCAGGAGTCCATGAGGTGGCCGTGACTGGAGTGAGGGAAGGGGACTTTGACCTTCCATATGCATTGGTGGTGCTTAAGGATGGGGCCAAACTGTCCGAGCATGAAATCATTAGCCATGTCAAATGTGAGTTTTGTATAGAGCTTAAACGAGGCGAGCTTTTCATAGGTTGAAAGCTTTCGATATGGTGCCTTAAGAAATAATAGTCAAGAAAGAGAACATGGTTATTTATTAGAAATCATTAAAAAACACTTCGTTGCACAATGGTGTGATAGGGAAGAATATTAATGTCTTAATAAATGCAATGAATACTTAGTACCGAGGTATTAAAGTCATGATACGATGGAGTAACTGCACTGACGAATTTCATAAATAAACAATAACAATGTCGTTAGGTAGCTTATTAGATGTTTTCAATATTATGTGTAATGAGTATAACTGCTATATATCTCATCTATACTATGCATTGTACTAAACAGTCTTTTACATTTCAGCAACCATGTCGAAATCTCGCAACCTGAGTGGAGCCATAATTGTAGATGACTTACCCCTCATGAGTGCTGGCAAAGTGAACAGGATCAAAGTGAGACAGCTGGCCGAACGACAACACAGCATCAATAGTGAGAAGTCTCAATGAAACTATCCCTAAAATTATACTAGGATTAACTAATTGTACTACTGTTATTGTAAATATTTTGCTATCTTTGAAGTATGTAGTTTAAGATTGTTTAATAAGCTTGTTTGTAAAGGTGTTATTACATTTATCAAATTATTTTTGTTTGTACGTATATGGATTGTAAACAAATAATAATATAAGGCAATTGTAGTATTTGTGATAATGTACATTATGGAATCGAAACAGAATAATTGTTTAATATTTTCCTTACTTTGTATGACGTTGGCATCCAATAAATAATTGTAATCAATCTGATTGCTGATAAGATGCGTGTAAAACTACCTTAAAATAGCTGATAAGATATTTATAAGGAATATCCGTTAACTATTATTTACTTTATATAGTATAATAGGTTTAGATTGCATTTAAATAAATTTATAGTTTTTAATTACTGTAGGACCAGGTTATAACATAGAGTAAATAAAAAGCCTTAATTATTAATATACTTTTTTATTTAATGTCTGTATACCACATAATAGATTACAGGTATGATATAACATGTGCACAAACAGATAATATACGAAAGTCACTATATCTTGGAAGCAGCCCAGAAGAAATATAGTCAGAACTTTAAAACAGAGTTAATTCTAGAAAAGTTTAGATTTTTCGATGTTCTCCCTAACGGTGGCAAACATATTCATCGTAGTTTTCAAACAATTATCTTGAATTCAAGGTTACTGGGCATATAAATTCATGAAGTTCTTATTACATAACCAATTGCTTCCAAAAATACTACAAAAATCAGCTAAAGTAAAACCTAAATTTCTATACTATCTAAAATAAACAGAAATTAGTTTTATGAAAGTTAATTTAATTTAAATAAGTCCCAATTAGAATTTTTAAAAGCAGTAAAGAAGTCAATACAGTTACTAAAATGTGTTTGACTTTTATCATTACATTTGCAAAATTATACAGATTAATAAATGCAATTGTTATTGATGCATTTTGGTTTCAAAGAATACTATGGTGATTTAAATTAGTAAATTACTAATATTATTATAGATTAACAAAAACATGGCTATATAAATAATATTGCTACATACAAAAAACAAACTTTATCTTTTTAAGACGATTAAATTTGTAGCGGTTTTATTACAAAAAGTAATATTAGTAAATTATTTAGCAAGTATTTGTTGTAAGTAATAAGATTTCAAGAAATACTAGGTTTTCTTTGACAATGAATTATCAACATTATGAAAGTACTGCTTACAGCATAGTTTGGAGCACACATTAATACATATAACGGAAAATATGAATGGGGAACCCGTCTTTATAAAGGTCGGGGTTTAGACGAACTTGTGTTAAATAAGACGTAAAAATTGCTGAGGAGTTACAATGTATTGCAGTTATTACACTAAAATGGGGCAAGCGGTATTGTTTTGAGCCAAAAGAAAAGAGAAAATACAAAAAGGTTTAACGCCTAGTAACTTGCTGCCATTCATCGCCGTCAGGATCGCGTGCTGTAAACAAAAAATTTTCATTAGTTAAAAAGGTCTATTCAATTTTAACTAAGTCTAGAAGTATAACGGTTTGATATTTGACTAAGACTAAAAAAAGTTACATATTAGTATAATCTCGATAACATCCAATGATCACCCAAACAAATTTTTACGCCATAGTGAGCACCCAGATTCCACATTTTTACCGTATTAATAACAACCTTTTATGTCTAACTAAAAACCATTTTTTCATTATACGTTTTGTACGTTGACCGATATTTTAGAATATGCAAGTTCGTCACGATATCTCTGCTCACGTGTCTATCTTTTACGGTATCACTTAGTCGTCCAAACTTCCGTTCAGAAATAGAGAACAAGTTGCATTTACAGTGTTAGCGATACAGAATACTACAAAAAGTAAGAGACTACCGAGAGAGAGAGAGTTTGGTGCCGTTGATATAGGTTAAAGCTACTTTAGAAGGAATACTTACGTTTGTCTTCGCGACGTGGTGGCGGACGCCTGTCGCGATCATCCCGACGGTCGCGGTCGTCTCTACGCGGTCCGTCCCTATAACAATTACAAAAATAATGTTAGATTATTGTTTGTAATAGAAAATAATTATGTTATTTTGACGCTTTTAATCTTTGTAGTGGAATTGCACATATAATTACAATTATAACTATAGGTTGCTACAAAGTCAATGTATTACCGTCAAAATAAGCGTCTAATAGACAGACTATAATGTAATATTTTGCTAAAAGTTGCAAAACTGTGTTGTATTAATTTTAACACAACTTACACACTTTAAAGCATAAGTTGTCGCGTCAACACAACAGTTATAATTTCCCTCTGAGGCCTATCATTTCGAAACAATGGAACTGTTTAAAATGAGATTTTATTCAGAGGACATAGGTAATAAAAAAACAGTGCATAATATATTAAATCATATGAAATAAGTACAAGCTACAATAATAAGCTCGCAACAATTTCGTGCCATTTATTCACATTGACAGACATGAAGCCAAGTTTAAAATATGTTCATAAAGTACTAAATCACTATACCACTAATACCAACCTATCATCTCTCCTCGGTCCGTCTCTATCATCCCGTCTTGGGAACCTGTCACGGTTCGCTCCGAATCCATCGCGATCACCGCGGTCCCTGGGTCCATCCCTGTCCCTGGGCCCATCCCTATCCCTCGGACCATCCCGGTCTCTCGGACCATCCCTGTCACGGGGACCATCCCTGTCTCTGGGACCGTCTCTGTCACGGGGACCATCGCGGAAACGGTCTTCGCGTGGGGGACCGTCTTTCGAACGCCAGGTGGACGAACGTTCCTGTAAAGAATAATAAGAGTTTAATTGTTTCACAGTCTTCAGTATATAATGTATGTGCAATGGAAAGATAGTACATACGGTTTAGCACAGATATCAATAGTAAAGTAGTGAGTTTTTCATGTCCCTTGAACATATAGAGCTATGTAAATAGACAGATAGTAGTTGCAGCCCTATATACTAACCATACACTGTTTTCACAGCTTACACTCTACATACTATATAAAACGTATCATATAGGATACTAACCGCACTGGGTGGAGGGTCGGCAGGACCTCGCCTCCAGCTGGCGCCGCCGCCGTCGGGACCGCTCGAGCGACCACCGTAACGAGGTCTGAAACGAAAAGGTTCATTGTATACATAGTAAGTAAAATCTATATTTGTTCAATATCTAGTTCATTTTATTCGCATTATCCTCGACTCATTGCACATGCACAAATATCCTTTAAACCGTTTCGGAAGGAACGTAATCTTCAATTCTATTAACGTCCATTGACTATCGAAACGTGTTTGTCTTTGATTTAACGTATCACAGTATACCACTTTAATATGAATTTTGCGCTAGAACAGTAGAGCATATACAAGAATGTTATTTAGATGAAGAAGAAAAACTTAGGATTTGTCAAGAACGTTCAATGTGGCGATAGTCTCTGATTCTCCTGTAAGGGTCAATATGAATATCTTATTATTTTACAAAGGAAGTGACTGGTTAGTTAGTTACCTTTCCCGTTCGCGATCCCTGTCGACGTCCCGTGGTGCATTGCGCCAGCCACCTTCGTCGCGGGGCGCACGCTCGTCACGGGGCCCACGCTCTTCACGGGGGCCACGCTCCTCACGAGGACCACGATCGTCGCGTCTGCAATAAATGTATAGACATAAACTGACTACCTTTCATCCTTTGTTGCAATTTGAATTAAAATGTTTTATGTATAAGAGGACAAAAGGCTAAGAGAAATTATTATTTGTATACATTATGAATAGCAACGTACGTAACGACATGATTTTTACATACACTTATACACTAAAATGTGTCCTAATCCTTTACCGATTGCGAACCTTGGAAACATTATTTCCTCGAACACTTTTAGCACGACTATGACTCGGCATTATGATAGAATACATACATACATACACATCACGCCTGATTCCCTGTAGAGGGGTAGGCAGAGATCACGGATCTCCATTTGTCTTGATCCTGACAGACCACTTTCGCATCATTGACATTAATACATCCTCTCATACACACTCGGCGGTTACAGGTACTCCTAACGTCACCTTTTTTCAATATAGCGTCTATCTGACTATTATATGTCTTATTAGGCCGGCCCCTACGTAACCGCCCTTCCACTTCACTCATATATATTCCTTTTGTCAATCTGCTATCACTCATCCGCATAACATGTCCAAACCATCGAAGCATGCTCTTTTCAATCTTAGTCACTACATCTTCTTTCAAACTTATTTTTGATAGAATAATGACCATAAATCATTTTTACGCTCTATACAGGGTGAAATTTTCATCAATGGCAATACTTCAAGGGTAGATTATATGATCAAAATTATGCGGCCTGGCTTAATTATTTTAGTACCCTCCAGTACAAAAATATGGAGAAAAGCCTCCTCAAAGTTTGGGAGCCAATTCAGAATACGTGGACGCCCTACATTATTTCATTCATAAGTTCTCATCCAATTAAACATCTTTCAACACCCAAAACAAAAAACTATCAACAACAAAGCAAACAACTATCAACAACAAAACATCCAAGTAAAAATTAATTTTTTTTTGTAAACTCTCATTTCTGTTGTACCCAATGCCGTTCTAGGGTATGAAGAAAAGTCGTCGTTAATCATCACTACGGCTTACCTGCTGTTTAATACACAAGAACATAAAAGTTGGTTGAACATTACATGCCACCAATGAAAATTATCAAAACATATCGATTTCATCACACATACATTGTACATGATGCTAAAAACAATTCCCTTTCACTAGTTCTTCGATTTTTGTTCATTTTAATCCGTATCGATAGTTATTACAACTACTTTCAAACAAATAATTACAAAACTTATTATCATCTTGCGAATTCCGTTGCTAAATTTTTTTACAATAAACAATTCAATTTCAATTCAACATAGAGTAATAACATTGATTTAATGGTATGGTTACATGTCTTAAAAAGTACTTGAAGTATCAAGTACTTTTAGTGACAAAATAGTTTTAACACATAAGTGAAATAAACAATTTTATTATTAATGATTTACTTATCATTGTTTATTCTTCATCTCATGTATATTTATTAATTAGTCATACAAAATATTTATGCTCGTAGTAAGTCGAAAGCACAGATAATATAATACTATACAGTATCGAAAGTATGAAATGTAGAGATCCCGCCACATAAGGTGGCAGTAGCCAAACTTGGAACTAAATTTGACGTTACCGCCATTGTGTGTTATAATAAATTGATTTCCGGAGTTTCTTGTTAGTTCTTCTCCAAGCTAGGGTCTCCGCTGATCTAACCTCGGTAAAAAATATGTAAAGACAATGCTCAGTGCCATGTTTGAAATAATAGTTTTAAGAGATTCGCGATTTATACTCATGATATAAGATATAAGGGTGTGTATAAGATTGATTGCAGCTGTGGGAAATCCTACGTCGAACACACTAAACGGTCTATTGCGGACAGAGTGAAGGAACACATAATATATGTAATATATAATAAGAAGGATAAGTCCCGTTAATTATTAATCATGTTTGAAATAGTTTAATAAACATATTTTGACTTTGATATATTAATTTGTTTTATTTGAGTTTATAGCTCTGCAACCAAAGACCGTTACAAATGAAACCTATAATGTATCGAGCCGTATGGCACAGTGAGTGCTAGTTTTGGCGTGTTTACTGGTAACACTGAATTACGCGACTGTGGCGACGCCTCCAACTGCCACCTTATGTGGCGGGATCTCTAATGCACTTCACCCTGGCTGTATGACGCGATCTCTACTTCATCTTTATTTTATCTGTGGCTAATTTATTTATTTGATTGTTTGTTTTACAACGCTATGGCGGTTAAAAGTATTTTTGTCGTCTGAATTTATAATTTAATGTTAAATTGCTATTTCATAGTACAATAATGGTAGATTATGTTTATTAATGTTGTGAAAGTAAAACATGATTTAGTTATGTGAATGTAAATTGATACTTTAGTGGAAATGAAATTAATTACTGAAGTGCTTTTGAGGTTATAATTGTCGAGAATTAAAACATAGAAAATTTAATGGAATCAAATGTTTTAAAGAACTTATCAAGCGTTAACTAAAGGGAGATTAATTAGTAACCAGCATAGAATAATTACGCGATTAAATTAAGTACAATCCATAACCGGCTAATGTTCATGTTGTGTTATTGTGTGCAGTGATGATTATTTGGATTAAATAAAAGAATAGTGCGTAACATTGTCGTAATTAATGTTTAAAGGAAACCACATAAGTATGTTCTATTGGCTTCCTAACCTGTGAAAACAATGTCTCAATAATGAAAAAAGTTTCATTCAAGATGCTCCTGGTCCACAAACACTAGATTACCATAGAGAATGTAAACTTACAATTTATGAATGAACATGACCTTGGCAAGTAGTACGTTAATAGGGTACCCATATGTTACGGAAAATTTAAAATGAAAATTAAAAAAATTGTCCAAAATTTCCAAAAATTTCCTACCTTTTTTATTATGAAAATGGGTTCTATCGGTGCTACTGATAGCCAGGTTAAAATATTGCCAGTGACAAATCTGTCACCCTGTATATACTACCCTCAGACAAGCCAACTATGACCAACACTAGTAGTCAAAATAGTAGCTTAATAAATTAACCCTTAACCCACCTGTCCTCACGCATGGGAGGCCTGTCTTCCCTCGGAGGTCTATCATCACGCCTCCGGTCCTCGTCCCGCGACATGAAGGCTTCACGCCCCCTCTCTTCGCGGGGGCGGTCCTCTCTGGGAGGTCTGTCGCGGGGAGGACCTCGCTCGTCCTTCACGCCGCGGCGGTCTGGCGAACGGGGCGGGACACGGGCTGTAAATGAGTTGTATAGTCAGACGTGATGTTACTAGTAATAGAATTACAGTGAACCCCCGGTAGTCCGACAATCATTTTGCAGGGCAGTGTCGAACTATCGAATTTGTCGGATTGTAGAGTACTGCCTAAGACCCCTTATAGTCCGATTTTTTTACAAAAGAGTACCTTGTAATCCGACAAATTATAGATCTTTTCGTCCAGGTACGGATTTTTCATTGTAGGAAACAAAAGTTTTATTAGGTAACAAACGCCAAAAAAGTCCTGATTCGTCTGCATTGTACACCTGTGACGGGTTAAGATTTAAATCTTTCACCTTTTGCAAAAACCTTAATTTAAATGGCTCAAAACAATAACCTACGCGTCGAGCACAATAATGATTATCCGTACAAGTTGTAACTTGTTCAATCATGCATTAGCGAAATTATCAAAAAAATATTCAATACATATGTAATATGTACATATGTAAATAATAGACCATGTCGGATTACAGGGGGTGCCGGACTAGACAGGGGCCGGATTACCGGGGGTCCACTGTAGTAGTTTACTATAATTTATATAGGAAATTTGTAAGTTTGTATAGTAAGAACAGACTTACTGTTTTAGTACTGGAATAAAAGGTTACGCATGCATACTCCAATTTAACCAATAAGGAGAATAGTGTTTGTTCTAATCGCAATGATTTAGGCCTATAGACAAACCTTTAACAATATTCAATAACTAAATTGACTTCCACAACCTTCTATACTCAAAGAAAATTTTCCCAAACTTATGATTATGATACTACCCAAACCCATTTAAACATTCCCCACAAGCTACATTCTCACTACATCCACTCACAAGGCCTCCAAGGTTCTGGTTTCTTGTCATCCTTGTCTGGGGGCGAGGCCTCGGGTCCTTTGCCACTGCGCCAGCCATCGTCTGTTGGCGGTTTCTCGCCGTGACGCCAACTGGACGACGCCTGCGTCTTTGAGCGCTCCTCGTCGAGCTTGCGTTGGATCTCGTCCTCCTTGGCACGCGCCTTCGCTTCGACACGAGCGAGGTACTCTTGGTGTTCCCTGGAGATATGTTGCCATTATTAAATAATGTATGTGATTTTAAATAATAGATACCAATTTACCAATTATTATTAAATCTTTATTTAAAGCCTTACACCTTGCGGTTAAGTCGGCTATCCAATTTACCAATGATATTGAAGTTTTTAGAATATAATTTATGTTCAATAAATACGTCTTAGCATTAAAAATGAATACGGAGAGAGATTACATCGTAATAAAATCTAGCTACATATTTCTCTGATGAGATAATAGTCTGTGCTTGTAAACGGGGACACGAATTACTACCAGTTTACAAGGTGTTAATTATTGTGAATTACCAAAGACAACGCACCATAACTATAAGCAATATTCTTTATCCCACATACCTTTCTTCCTTCTCCTTCTTTTCGCGCTCCTTGGCCATCTCCTCCTGTCTCTTCTTCTCTTGTTCTTCCCTCTCCAATCTCTCTTCTTCCTCTCGGATGCGACGCGCTTCCTCGGCCGCACGCTCTTCTGCGCGGCGCTTCTCGGCTAGCCACTATAAAACAAGAAATTACATTAAGTTTCAAGATGTATGGTTAACATATAAGCTAAAATGGTATGCTAGTTTCGGAACGAACAATGATGATCCTTGATTTGTGACACCTTACGTAGATTTTATCCAAAAAAATAACATTATATGCCCTAATAACACACGACGTAAAAGAGTGATATAAAATGTGCATAATGGATGGTTGAAATGGTAGTCCCTCATAATGTATATTATACATTTCTCAGCAAGATGAACAATCTAACCTCCAACTGAACATATTGATTCGACCATAAGACTTATATTGCCTACACACTAGCACAATAATACACATTATACCAACCTCCTGCCTTCGCTTCTCTATCCTTTGCTTGCGTCTCTCAGCCAATCGCTTCTCCTTCTCCACGATCAGTTTCTCCTCGAAAGCCTTCAGCCTGGCCTGGTGCATGGCCCCACGTTCAGACATGAGGCTAGCCATGAACGCCTCTCTGTGAGCTGACATGCGGGCTAAGCGCTCGGATGTAGCCACGTCGCGAGCACGGGTTTCTGTTGGTTGCGTTTGAATGTTAATGAGTAGGTGATTGATGGTTGAAGTCTTCTAGTGATACTAATTCTTTACAATAAAATAAAAGGACATATTTCGGCGTGTGGTTAATGTTAATGCTGTCAATGTAAGGTTTCTGTAAAGTCTTCATTTAGATTTTTCTGCGATTGAGATAGCCAAAGGAAAATAGTTGTTTCCTTATATATGATGCCACCTACACACATTACTACAAACGAGAACCTGCTAAGCGATACATCCATATGTATATCACGCCTCAACATCCTCAACGGGATAGGCACGGACTATCGTTTATCTTTCTCGTATGTGTGCCTCTCGTTGTACAGTACTTTCAAAGTCAAAATCCCACTCACCAATGAGCTGCTGGATCCTCTCCTTCTCCTGCTGCTCCCAGAAGGCTTTGTCCTGCACCTGCTTCTCCTCCAGGCTCTTCTGCAGCAGCGGAATCTCTTCCAGGCGCTTGGCACGCTCGAAGTAATCCACCTGGTGGGAAAATGTTTAATATAGTTCTAGTTCAATATCTTGAACCTATACACAGCATGTTTTTTAATGATAATGAATAAATAATATAATTATTCATCATCATTAATTAGCTTTAGGTAATACAAATACAAATAAAGGGTTCCATTTAACCAGACCAAATGATTATTTACCCTTTATATAAGGCTAAGTGACTAGAATCACTCAATCAATTACATGTTGGCCATTGTCGAATGGCCACTTTTGTATGTACGACTAGATTAGGTGATAAATGAGTAGAATGCGAGTATACCTTCTTCTCTTGAGATTTGAGTCTGGCCTGCAGCTCTCTCCTCTCCTTCATGAGTTCCTCAGCCTCGCGTTGGGCGATGGCTTCGGCGTCCATCTTTTTCAAGTCCTAAAAAACAAAACAGATCATTTTTATACATTACTAGCAGACGACTAGATTTTATAAATACATATTAGCAAAATTTGATGCTAAGTTACATTGATGCTAATAACATCAGATAGTTACATAATATAATATGTTAGTGTGGTATGATGTTGAAGTACCACTATCCAAAAAAAAATTTAGTTTTATATAGCCAATAATCGGCACACTTACACTGTGACATAGAACATGTTTAGTGCTGACTGTTTAGTAAACCGCATGTTCATAGTGACCATAGAAATCCTCTATTACATAAATTGATACCCAAATGTCTAACTAGCTTCTCAAAGGTATGTATGATATCACTACATAGTATAAAACAAAGTCGCTTTCTCTCTCCTTTTGTATGCTTAAATCTTTCAAACTACGCAACGGATTTTGATGCGGTTTTTTTAATAGATAGAGTGATTCAAGAGGAAGGTTTATATGTAGAATAACATGCATTAAATAGTAGAGTAGGCTATATATTTTACACCCGTGCGAAGCCGGAGCGGGTCGCTAGTTTATCTATGTAGTATAATAGTATGAATACTGTAGTACGTCTCCATACCTCCTCATCCAGCTTCGAGAGCACCTTCTTGCCGTGCGCGCTCTGGCTCATCATGGCCATGCGTTCCTTGACGTGCCTCTCCTTCATGGCTGCCAATTCGCTGGCGTGGCGACGCCGTTCGCGTTCTTCACGCTCCTGCTCCAGCCGCTTGGCTTCAGCGGCGGCTGCGAGACGCATTTGCTCTTCTTGGCGTCTGGGTTATGGAAAGAAAAATTGATTATTTATGTATCGGGCATGAATATGAGAGTTTGAGATAATTTACTAGTCTTTATCCTAAAGTGATTACAAATATGTTTGGGTATAGTAAACTTGTCAGTACTAGTCTATTAGTTGACTCCTAGGATATGCTGCAAAAAAAAGGTGTTTATCAACTTTACAATTAAATAGATAATTCCTAAAATGTGATATATTCCTATTCAATAAATTCAATGTTACATTCTACCCTATTATGAATTTATACAGTACGTAAATAGCACATCAATTAATCTCACCTCAACTCTTCCTCCTCCCTAACAGTGTTGAGTCTCTCAATGTACTCCTTTCTCTCCTCAATGATCTTGTGTCTCTGCAGCACCCTTGCGTGCTCCGCATGCTTGGTATCATGGTAATGAGCCACCAAAGCGGAGCGGATCCGCTCTCGGTCCGCCGCCTTCTTCGCCGGGTACAGCTCAGCGGAAACTCTGGTTAGCACTTGGGCCGCACGTACTAATTGTTCGCGCACCTAAAAGAAACAACGTACATAAGATATACTACAGTTATTTCGTACTAGAGTTAAAAGGACGTCAACATCGGAACATTGTTTTGAGTTAGAACCACAATGAGACCACTACACTCAACAGGTATACATAAGGTCGTGATCATACAACTGAAGCTAACCTATTAAAGTCTTGATAATATCTTATTCATATAAATATAAATCATTCATTGACAAAATTCCGACTAAACAAGAGCAAAACAGCCTTAACAAGAAATGCTCTTTAACTCTTAGATCTACAGTAGATTTTACTACAAACCTGTTCAGCCGGGGTGGCCTGTAGGATAGCGCCACCGCACGCTTCATCAGCAGTGGAACACCATTCACCACCACCTGCTTCCACGCCAAAGTATATGCACCTAAAAATAACATACATTTAGATTAAATAATGTAAACATTGCTTATGTTCATTAACTACTACTTAGTGATAATATAAAATGTATTGTACTATAATAACACAGCTAACAAGTAATTGTGCTAACTGTCGCGTCATTACAACTATGTTTAGTGTTCCTCTGAGGCCTATCATTTCTAAACAATGGAAATGTATGAAATGAGATTTTATTCAGAGGCATCTATGATATTTCTCACTCATGATTTCAAAGATACGATTCAGCATTAGTGTCAAATCTATAAATTGCACATTATGTCTAGCCTTATGAGCTCTGAATATATTACATTCAGAAATTGTAATAATCCAGTTCCATTCCATAGTATATACATAAACAAGACTAAAAGGTTTTTTTATAGTTTTAAGAGATTCGCGATTTATACACATGATTAATAACTAAAGGTTTTTTCCCTAATTGTCTACATTTCAATAAGGATAATAAATTGTAGATTTTATTACTATCACTTATTTATCATACATCACTTACTTGTTAGCATGATCAATCCGGATCTGCATGTCGTTGTGTCTCACGCAGTCCACGAGCAAGCGCTCCAGATGGAACAGGTCATCAGTGCCAGCCAGGGCGAGGAGCCTTGAGAACTGCACACACGAGTAGCACTGGCTCACTTGCCGAATCAGACGGACTAAGCTCACATCTGATAAAGCCACTGTGTACTGAGTCAGTGGGGAATCTGTATGGAAATAAGATTCGGTATAATACAAATATAAAAACATGCATAAATGTGATTAAATATAAGATTTTGGTACAAATCAATGATCTGACAAGTGTTTATGACGTTATCAATCTTTAACATGAACAATGCTCTTTACTTATTCAGTATACATACAAACACATTACCCCTGTCGCACTGTATAGGCAAAGATCATGAATCCCACTCTATCCCGATCCTGACAAACCACTATCATATCAGACACTCATACACTCTTCAGTATGTCTAAAATAATATACCATTCATTAGTATATGACCTAATACAATTTATATGTTTAAATACTCACTAGGATCCTCCTGAAGACTCTTGATAACACCATTAACATTGTGGCAGATAGTCAAAGGATCAAACTCCACTTCCAGCCACGAATACAACTGCTGCAGTTGTGGTGACGCCAGCGCAACCACGTTGAGACGAACCACATCTGGAATGAATGATAATGAATTTAAGTAAACATTTTATTTACTAACTATTAAAAACATTCAAAATCATTACCACTTATACCACAATAGCAGAGTTAGTGCTTCTACTGCCTAAATCAGCATCTAACATAACAGGTAGAAAACAATGTTACCTTTTACAATATCTGTCCATTCTTACCTACTAAAAGGTTTCCTCTCAATATTTGATTTCAACAAGTACTAGATATAATCTGAATTAATAGTAAGAAAATGTGTTGTAGTATATTAACACAGCTAACAAGTAATTATGCTAACTGTCGCGTCATTACAACTAAGTTTAATGTTCCTCTGAGGCCTATCATTTCTAAACAATTGAAGTGAATGAAATGAGATTTTATTCAGAGGCAAAATATAATAAACTCATTACATAATATCAAATCAAAATTAAAAAACTTAAAGTATTCTATATAGAACATAACATATGCCTCACTCCCTTCAACATTATCTGGCTAGCCAGAGGCTTTTGACAACTGTTCTATATACCCTCTATATTAAACATATTAATTATTTTACCTAAATCAAGAAGATAATATTTTATAATTACCTTTTAACAAACTGGCCCTAGTAGGTGGCTGAGGCAGGCCCAGAAGAATGGCCAAGCGTTGAGCCTTCTCAACTGGACTCTTGTCAGTTTCCACGAAGCGGTCAAATTCTGGATGAAGCGAGGGCAGCGGGACTGACAATACTGCCACTAAAACTCGGCAGGCCATTCTGTGAACAAAAATAATAAGTACAATCAATCAATTAATATAAGATTGCTTAAGTAAATTAGCTATTTTCAGATGCTTGAGTTGATATGAATGAACTTGAAACTAAGTGGTTTTGTGTTCAAAACTAACAAAACTTTAAATATTACAGTTGAATATAAACATTTTAGTTCATTTCATATAAAAAGGCAATACAGTTTCTATCACATAAGCAGACTGCAGAACCTCTCAATATGTTAAACAGCAGATTTAAACAATACACTTCACTATAACAACAATAACTCACTTTTGTAACTCTTCCTGCGTGATGTTCTTCTTCATCTCCCTTGACAGTTGGAATAGCTTCAGCAGAGCCGCAGCATGGAAGAGGCAGTGCCCAGCCTTCCAGAACACAAGGGCAAGCTTCCCATAGTAATTGGCCATGGTCTTAGCCACTGGAGTCTTCTTGGACATGTTCATCAGGTTGTGGATGTCTTCTATCGCCTTGTAGGCTTCCTGAGGAGTTATAGTAAGAAATGATGAATACAAATATACTCACAGCTTTACCCTGGATACTTATTTACAAATATACACTTCATGACCATGACCAGTCAGCCTATTGTAGTAGTTGTATGTATGAAGATCATTGACCATTTTCATAGTAAAATAAACAGATAGACAGTATCCAATATAACAGTTTAGTTCAAAGTTTTATACACTTATATTTACTTTTCATATCATTTGATTGATTTTCATTTTATATAAACAGCAATGAAGCACAATAATCAGTAACTAACCTGCCACAACTCCATTTGGATAGCACTATCCAATTGAAACAGTCTTGTTTCCAAATTCAGCTGCTGCGTCTCAGGTTTAGAAATGCTGACATTTCCAGTTTGCACCTGAAATGTAACAAGTAATTATAATAAATACATTTTTTAGATGATTTGTGCCCTCAAAAAGATGATCAATTTAATCTAATTTAGGCTTATTTTATAATCAAAAACTAAACCAAATCAAAGTTATTTAAAAATTTTAGTTTAAAATAAACAAATTGAAAAGACTAATACAATTTATAGAAGTGTATATAAATTTAATAAAATATGATCAACTCACAGTCAACTTGCAAATATCTTCAAGATGTTTGCGCAGCTTCTCACATAGCTTCCTGAACTCAGTTTTGCGGGAGTACTTGAGGCAAAACTGGAACGCCATGCGGGCAATATCATGGTACAGTGTCTCTACATGAGCATTGGTACGGAGTAACTCCAAACATTGACAGTAAGACTCCCATAGGAATTTAACCTGAAAGAATAATATAAGTTTTAGAACAAGTAGTTGAAAATCTGAATTGTGTAGTTTTTGTCTGTCAATAAAATTATTTTCACAAATATTCACAATCTAAATATCCAAATCATATACATTCACAACCTTTTATCTCTTTCAGGATGCAGCAAACCTCGATGACAATTTGGAACTTTTTGCATTAGTTTGATGCAGTGTTCCAAAATTAATCTCATCACAAACACAACACTAAATATATTTTTGTACACTATACACAAGTCTTATAACTATATTGTACAATATCAACAGAGAACTTACCCATGGAGTAAGAATGGTTCTATCACTCCTGTCCTGGGCATCTTCACCAGATACAGCGCTAAGCAGGATACTCTCAGGAGTGGCCAAGTTGTCTAAATCATCAGTGTCTATCACAGCCTGAGCTGATTGCTCTCGAGCTGCCTCAGTACGTTCTTCAGCCATGCGCAGGTAGCCCCTAAGAAAATGTTTGATGATGAATACTATGTTTACATGGTATACAATACCTATATTTGTATATATGTATGGAATAACGTAAATATATGAGACAGATAAAATAAGAATGTAAATATATGAAACAAATACACTTTTACTTACCTTATCACTTGTTCCAAGGATCCAACGTTGACAGATTGAAACATATTACGATATTGAAACAATCCTTCCTTAGCAATATGAGATTTGCGAAGCTCTACACACAGTTCAAGATATCTGAACATGATTGGTTCCAGTACAGCCTCAGACCAGCTGTACGCCCATTTTTTATTACGGAACACTTCTTGGAGAGTGTCCAAAGCCCGAGCAGGCTTGTCCAGGTCCATAAATTCTGTGAAGAAAGACCGTTTTGTAATATTTTATCACGAAGGTCTTCATGATTATGGATATTATTAATTTTCTTTATCTTAAAATGATGAGAAAACATTCCATTAGGTGATTTCGTTTCAATGAAGGTTATATTTTCAGGACATGCAACGTGGATATGATAAATGAGAATAGTAACTTACCATTCGCCCTTTTGAGGGCATTTTCCGGCCTTTGCCCGTAACGTGCCATTGCGAATTCGTGCACTAATCACATCAACCAACATCCGATTTGTAATCCAGTTTCGCGGAAGAAATATCGCGAAAGATTCTTATAGAAACCGGCCCAAAGGGGCGAAAAGACAAAATGGCGTTATTCAAGGAGCGAAATAACAGCAGCTTCCTGCTAACTGTCAGTAGCATTTCCGTCAGTCCGTCAATTATTGCTAATAAAGGACTCATACACAATAATTCCACGAAAGGATACCTTCATTTTTCTATGGGAATCCGAAAATCACTGGAAATATTGGGACTGTGAGCAAAAGCACAAAAACTTTCACGACCATTAATTCTCGCCCTCCTCGGCAGAGGATCGCATGACCATCGCTGCATCATTACAAAAATAGTAATACTGCGGTAATCTGGGACATTGTTTATTTCCATTGATACGTATTGAGAGTTTGAATCCTGTATCCTGTAATACAAAGTCAAATCACCAACGACTGACAATCAGCAATTTCACAAAACGAATTATTTCCTATCCAGGCGGTTACATTTTGTACCTATATGCGTCGTGATTTAGTACATGTTGATCACACAATGTTCTACGTCTAGTCAAGTAAAAAAGCCATGATTTATTTTCTTAGAATGAATTCTTAAGCGTCAGATCCAAGAAGAAGCTGATACACAAATAAAATTGGGCGAGTGAGAGTAATAGAATTATATGTTTCCATGACAAATAATTACATTATTAACGATTTATACATAGAAATTATGAATCAGAAGCTATTTTAACGACGTTATTGAATAATCTAGTTATATAACACACACAAATCATTACCTTATTATTAAAACAGTCATAGATAATTAATAAGCATTAATATTATTTACAATATTACTAATTATCCTCTTTGGATTATCGTGACGATCAGTGTACATATTTACTACGTAATAGCACTTTATCAAGCCTGTATAAGGTACTGGAACTCTCGTCTACGTAAATGAAACAAGACGAACGCAATAATGTATAGGTCACAGGACTTAACGCTGTCAGTCATTTTAGAACTTGCTCAAATATATCAAAACAAAATCAAATTTCTACACAAGCAAGACAGTGCAATTAATATCATTTATTATAATTACAACTTATTCTACGTAGACATTCGATGGTAGTGAAAATTAAATAAGAAATATTAATTCACTCAAAGTTATTTTTAGTTTCTTAACTAAACTATGGACAAAAAGTGATCTAACAAATACATAACCTAGTCGCGATGGCAGATGTATTATTGCTAAATGTTAGACTGTTTGGTAAACCTTATTGTTTCTGTTGGGTTTCCAGCGAAGTTTTTATAAGTCCCAACAAGGATATATCCCGTGATTTCGGTGTATCTACTAGAAAAACTATCAACGATGAAGTAATGCTGGATTATTCTATCGAGAAACATTACAGGAAAAAGCTTCAATTAGTGACAGATGCTTATTTTCTTCAGCCTTTTGCTAAGGCTTGTGTATTGTCTGGTATATTTAGAGAGAGTTTGTTGAAGCTGACTCGTAAAGTTGCCAGAAGTAATTCTGTTTCATTGAAGTTAGTTCTTCAGCGACCAGAACAGGAAATTCTTGATTATGCCTGGTAAGTTTTAATTTTTATAGGCCTATTGACTGATTGTATTTTGGACAAATATTCTGGCATATCTTTGCTTTGCCTGCTGTACAATAGCCTCATACAGCCGGTTTCTGGAACGCTATTCATTTTTGACAAGAGTTTGAATAGTGTTTAACAAGTGCTTAAATATTGTTGAGTTGTTCGAACAATAATTAAACTCTTGTCACATAATGGCGTGTCAAAAAGCACTTTTGTAGCGCGTTTGGGTTTCTCAAAACGAAATCTCTTGTCAACAATTTGTTAGCAATTTGTTGACAAGAAAATAAATAATCATCGGATCTTGAGTAATTAACTGATATTCAAGTGCTTATTGTTGCTTTATTTCCACGTTTTTGGACCTTATATTATTAAAGCCATGTCTGATGTGAGTGTGTCCGATGTGAGCGTGTCTGTCGTTACTTTTTCATCAAGTGATGAAGAGGTACAAGTACCCGGAAGAATGCGAAGGTATCGTCGAAGAATGAACCCTATCGAGACCTTGGACGATGAAGAATTTAAAGCCCGCTATAGGGTTTCCAAGCCAGTAACTCTGTATATCACGGAAAAAATGGCTAGAATCATTTTATACATATTGCTGTTTTAATGTTAGCTTCTGTTAACATGGACAAATCAGGGCACTGCCAAAAAGTATGAATGATTACATTAGCATTGGAGAGCTCCTGCCTAGTTGCTCTCTTCATATTGTTACATACTATTCACTATTAACACTAAACACTATTCAAACTTTTGTCAAAAATGAATAGCGTTCCAGAAACCGGCTGTTTGAATAATAACAAACATTTTTTTTTTTTTTCAAAAAGTGACATTAGACTTGCGTCTAGATGTCATAATTGATCGAGTGAGTGAAGTTTTTCATCGAATTCGCTCAATCCGCTATTCAAACTATTGCTAAGCTCTAATTAGCTGACAAGAGGATGAAAACGCTTCGAGAAACTCGCCAATTGTCAACAATTTGTTAATTAATAATCAATTGTTAGCTGACAAGAGATTTGAATAGCGTTCCAGAAACCGGCTGATAGAATCTTGTGGGCGGTGAGCTAGCAACTTCTGATCAGTATTCCATATTAATGACATCACAAACATGACAGTGAAGATCAGATCACCAAAGAAAACTTTTGTTAGTTATGTCCATACCACAAGGGAATATATAATGTTCATAGATTATTCTCTTATATTATTAGCAGGGATGTGTCTTATACTAATTATAATTGTTATAGGAATGACAGAGTTGCAAGACTTCATTGGACACGTGTAGAAGTAGAGAACGCCTTTTCCTGGCTGTCAACTCTTGGAGGAGCTTATTCTTCACTAGGAGACTATTTTGAAACTTGTGTAAGTTGAAAATGCACTTAACATTAATTGTTTGTATAAATATTAATTCTAGTGAATTTTTATTAATCAAAACAAAAAAGAATTACTCATGAAAATTAACCCTCAAAGGGTAGTCAGAGGTTTGGGTGACTATCTTTGCAATTGTGGAGGTAGTAATAGTATGGCCACCTCAAAGCCACATGTTGACCAGATAGTCAGTACTTAATGTGACAGGTGGTAACTCATGTCACTTTTTACAAGCATTGACTAATGGGAAACTTAACTGAAGTTTCCTTATAAAGTTTTCTTTCACATTGTTATTTTAATAAACAAGTTTTAGCAATTATTTTTATGCTCTTACATTAAATTCACAAGGCCATGATATTTTAATGTAAACTTTATTCAATAGTTATAAGATCAATAAATATCATTTATAAAATTAACAGCAGCTTTTAGACAACATTTTGAAAATGTGGGTACTTGTGTATAATATATTTATTTTCTTTTACAGGCAGAGGAAGCAGGTCGTATATCTTTAAGGCAGTATGTGCTATCCAAAATGTTAGGTGATGAGGCATTAGCTGCCCGTAGCAAGCTGTATTCTGCAATATCACAGTCCCAAAAGGGGAACTTAAAATTAGCGAGACATATTGTACGCAGTGTAGCTAATTTTGCAATAGAAACCTGTGATAGAAGACTGATGAACATGTGCCATGGTGTCTGGTCTAAAGTAAGGTACCTAAGGAAGATAAATTATGGTAAGAAAACCATAGAGTTGCGGGAAGGTGGTGATAATGCGAGGAATGGCAAATTCCTACTGCTTTGTAAGTAGTTTAATAAGTTGTGAATTAGTATGTAAATTTAAGTTATAATAGGAACCATACGAAGTGATCCTATGTATTGTTATATGATTGCATTCATAAGTATGTTTTTATTTGAATATGTATTTCTTTTTGTTTAGTTATAATTAGTTTTAATACAGCAATGAACAACTTTTTTAGGCAAACTTATAATAATTCAATGAACAAGGAATGTGTAAAGTAGACTGCATATAAATTTTTATGGTGCATTTCTGTAGTTGTAATTTACGTTAACAGCATGGACTCTTTTAATGTTTCTGTAATGATGATAATTCATTTAATATTACAGGGAAATGTTTTATCTCAATCCATTATTATGTTTAGGTTGTAAACTTATCCATAATAATAGTTGCAATAATATCATTCAATCAATTAGCCTGTACTATAGTCTATTCGAGTTAAGTAAATAGTGACGTCATGATTTACAAAAGTAAACTGACCAATAAGACTTTAGATAATGAGAAAACAAGGCTCTTCGACCAATGGCGGCTCATTGGTCAAATCGTGGAGTCATGATGACGTCACTATTTTCTTAATACCTCAAAACACTACCAGCGACCTTCTTGAGGTCATCGGTCCATCTGGCAGGGGGGCGTCCTACACAACGTTTGCCGAGACGCGGCCTCCATTCGAGAACCATTTTACTGCAGCAGTCATCGGTTCTACAACAAATGGGGCCAGCCCACTTCCACTTCAGCTTACAACAGTGATAGACTATTTCACTGACTTTGGTTCTTTGCTGGATAATCTCGTTCCGGACTCTGTCTCTTAACGAGATGACCAGCATTGAACGCTCCATTGCTCGCTGAGCGACATATAGTCGGTGGGCTAGCCTGACTGTCATGTTCCATGTCTCGGCTCCGTATGTCATTATGTGTAGGACACACTTGGTTATAAAATAATATCAATAAAGATTTACATATAGTTATTAAACGGTTGAAACAAAAAAGTTTTGTCATCATATCACTAATTCTTTTTGCTTGCAATGTTTTATTCCTGAGCCTTGTCAAAAATTTTTAACAAAGAAAATAGTCAACATAACCCACCATTATGTTATGAATAGATCAAATGTATGTTCTAACATAATTATACCCATAATAGAAGTCATAAATTCATCTACACCAATAACTACACGGGACCAAGGGGCTTTCACTTGATGTAATATTGTTATTAATTTCATTAAGTACAATGTAAAATAACCTTTATCTCATTGTATATTAAATTGTTAATTACCTATTTAGTCACAAAATGTACATATTTTGTAAAAAGTATCTTGTTTCTAGTGAATGTGATGGTGCTGTAAATAAAATACGATACATAGTTCAAGTGTTATATTATTTCATATATTTATTTACGTCCTACGTCCTGAAAATTGGTGACAGGTTGTTAGCCTATCGCCTAATCGATCCCATTTAACCCTTATCCCTTATTCGCCTTCTAAGACATGCCAGAAACAAACAACGGAGACTAGCTCACATTCTTTTTACTTCTCACACGAGCACGGGATGTTATTTTCGCTTCAGACCCCTTTGAGATTTGTAAAAATGTTCAGCCAGTACTATGGGTAATATTATTAAAACACTGCAGTACCAGTATAAAAATATTTAATAAATACACATGCTTATTACTACAAAAATATGCAATTTAGATCCTTTGCAAATTAATTGGACTTATTGTATACACGAGAACCATAGGAATTGGTTACACACTGGTTTACTATATCAGCAACCTCCTTCATCGGTACCGGAGCAAGCGAGCGTTCCCATTGGGTCCCAGGCTGGTAACACCCTTGGCGTTTGATTGAACACATCTAGTACATCTTGTGGAACATACTTCTTGTCTACCACCACCTGTTAATACGAAAATATATATAAATACATCCAAACAATACATATAAATATGTATGGGAAAGTTGGACATTATTTTTTATATGATGCAAGTAACTATCTGCTATCAATACCTGTATACAATGACATAGTTTAATGCATGTTAGATTGGATTCTCATTATATATTATATTATTTGTGATATGGTAAAGAATTGGCTTTGAGTTGGTAAAGATCACAATGCAGTTGTAGGCAAAAGAGCTCCAACTAACCTCTATGGTCATAATTGCATGTGAATACAATGTATGTAACATATGTTATGCAAATTATAAATAGGACCAATGTAATTGGAAAAATAAATAGTTAATTTGCAAAGTTCATCCTCTTCACAAATGTATGTTAGCTGTTATAATTACACATGTCCCGATTTCCTGTAACTTCATAGAGCAGACTACGCTACTATAAATATTTATATTTAATCCATTCTCCCATAAGGTATCAACTAGTCATCAATATTCAATCAATGCCATTGCTAAAATATTATGTCTCCAAGGTTTAAACCAATTCATATGGACATATGCATATTGTGTTTAAACTGTCTTACCTCAAACACAAACTCCCTGAACCAGGGCTCCGTCATGAGCAGGTATCCCTTGTCGAAATCTTTGTCACCGTATGAATTCTCTACTCTGTACCTTATTGCATTACCTTTTTCCTGTAAAGAAAAAACATTTTTTATATGTATCAGGCTTATTTACTAATGTTTAATATGCATTCTCTAATTTTCTAATATGGAGAGGGTTTGTATTTCTATATTTTGAATACGCAAAATAAAAAATAATACATACATACACATCACGCCTGATTCCCTGTAGAGGGGTAGGCATAAATCACGAATCCCCATTTGTCTCGATCCTGACAGACCACTTTCGCTTCATTGACATTCATACATCCTCTCATACACTCTCGGCGGTTATAAGTACTCCTAACGTCACCTTTTTTCAATATAGCGTCTATCTGACTGTTATTATGTCTTATTAGGCCGGCCCCTACGTAACCGCCCTTCCACTTCACTCATATATATTCCTTTTGTCAATCTGCTATCATTCATCCGCATAACATGTCCAAACCATCGAAGCATGTTCTTTTCAATCTTAGTCACTACATCTTCTTTCAAACCGCAACCTTCCCTTATCACACTATTTTTAATTCTATCATTCAATGTTACTCCTAACATGCTTCTTAGTGACCGTGACCGTGAGTTTTGACCATTTTCCAAAATAGTTTGATATTTCCTTTCAGTCCTCTCTTTTAATTCTAACTTCTTTCGTTTCACGATCATAATAAAAAATAAAACAGCATATACTGGTCACTCGACCACTATTAATACCGAAAAGGATCGATCCTTCACAATAATTTTTGTGTAACTAACAAAAGAACTAAATAACCAAAACAAATTATTAAAGAAAGCGAAAGTGTCAGGATCGGGACAAATGGGGATCCATGATCTCTGTCTACCTCTATACAGGGAATCAGGCATAATGTGTATGTATGTAAATTATTATCTGACTAATGTCAACATGTAAATTGTAAAAAAATTCGAATCTATTCGTTTAACTATTCTTAGGCGTAATAAATTAGGCGTATAGGCTCGATCCTTAAAGTAATATGTCTTTTTAAACAAGTATACTTACATCAGTGCCTACAGCCGTGAAGACCATAGCGTGGGTCATGCAAGAGTCTCCGTAGAGGAGGCGGTCAGACTTGCACAGCCCTATCTGCACTTCCGTGTTGAACAGTATCTTGAAGTCTTGGCTAGAAAACAACAACACAACACAGGTTTTGACATCACAAGTTATCAGAATACTATATACATATTTTTTCGACTTTATATTTATTTTTCGGTGAATGGAAATCCAATATACATTCATGAATCATACATGTCAGGTACCTTAGACATTGTTATTAGGAGCCTTTAATAATACTAGTCCGTACTGTACTAGTATTCAGTATTAGTACTACATTCAAATATTTGTTTTGTGTTATAACTTGAATAAATAATAGTTCATAATAATAATTAAAGGGGTGTACAAAATACCTAGACCACTATAACGGTTGTTTTACAACCAATGCTCATTAAAATTTAAGCATATAATATTAAATAAACATAAAGGTATACTCACGCATCCAAATCCTCTAGACCATTTTGCCTCTCAAAGCGTTTGGACACTTCACAGCCGAACCAGACAGCTTCACCACCCTTTATGCTCTCCAGAACCACCCTGGCAATTAGAGAAAGTAAATAAGAAATCTTAAATAATTGCATTAATGTTTGGCTGCCACTCAAGCCTCTGAATACCCTGCTTGGTAAAAGAGTAGCATAAATTGTATTAAACAATATTGAAATATTTGTCCTTCATTCATGCCTCTGAACCTACCACCCTAGTTAGTGTGAAGCATATGTAATAATTTTTACTATAGAAAATGAGTGGTTGCTAGGACAGGTTCAAATAAATTCTTCATAGCCTAATAGTCTTTGTGTACGAGTAAGATATGCTAAGAAGAATGTCAGCTAGTTAGCTTTTTTTAGGAGACTAATTTTAAGCTTATAAATAATTACATTTGCTACAATCGATTTCTAATTAGGCCGGTATAAAATTGATTTTACTGAATTCACAATCAATAAAGTGAAAGAGTCCAACTCACTTTTTCAGGATTTCGATAGGTTGGTTGTTGTAGGCGGTCTGTCTACCCCCGACGACGTTCCCCAGACATTGCAACGTGTACAGATGGCCGTAGGGATTCGTGGGTCTAGGATCGTTTACTAAGCATACCTGGAAATATTTATTTTATTATTATTACAAGTACATAGATACACTAGTATTATTCTATAGTGTATTGTAAAGAGATCTATATTATATAATCTAAATTGAAGATTTATCAGTACACGTAGTTTTTTTTTAATTCTTTATTAAGCCATTCACCACTAAGGTTATGTCGGCTGAAGCACAAACACTGATGCCACGGCGTTTCAACTTCTTGTTATTCCATCGCCATGGTTACATCAACGCCGCCAGCCGCTACAACCAAAGAAAAACGAAATCGATGCTCCAATTCCTTGCTCTCTTCCTTGTTCTTCGGTTCGTTCCAGTTGAGAATCCAAATCTTATCCCAAAGCAAACATATTTAGCCAGTTTGGCATCACAATTGACTAAATATTCAGCCGAAAATAATTATTTGTATTTTCAACTTTCACTGAGCTGCTGACTTTGTTGACGCACCATAGACGGCTATCAGTACACGTAGTTAGTATTTTTACTTTAAGTCCTAGCATGTTTTCCGTTGGATATATTCATTATGGAGTTTAGTTAATTGCTGTGTAGAGAGTAGTGTTGTAAAGAACTCGAGTCTTTTAGTTCTTATTCGATAGACTCGACTCAATTTTCTAAGACTCAGTGAACTAACTGAACTCGGAGTCTTGAGTCGAGCCGAGTCTGAGTCCTATCATGAAGACTCGAGCGCCATTATTGAACTCGAAACCTTAAATAGAACTCGAGTGACTCGAGTCTTATAAAGAGCTTGAGTCTTAAAAGAGCTCGAGTCTTAAAAGAGCTCGAGTCTTCTTCAAAACTGGTCTTCGAAATGCTGACAGTGATTTATTTAGAATAAATGTCTATACTTATATAATAAAGCTGAAGAGTTTATCTGTTTGGTAGAACGCGCTAATCTCAGGAATTACTGGTCCAATTTGGAAATTGTTTCAGTGTTAAAAAGAATGACTCAAAGCGGAAAAGAACTCGAGCGCCACTCGGCGCGTAAAAAGGACTCGAGCGCTAAAGAAGACTCGAGTCTCGAGTCTCGCGTTCAAGAGCTCATATAGACTTGAGTTCTTTATTCTTAAGAGTCTTATTGTTATGAGTCGAGTCGTGTAATGCAGAGTCGAGCTCTAAATTTAGGACTCAAAGACTCGAGTTCTTTACAACACTAGTAGAGAGTGTAGTACCCAATTTATCTGGCCATGTACATCAGATTGAAAAAAGTAATCAATATATTATAAGTATCTATAGTAATAGCTAAGTATTTAAATCCAAACCAGTTAATCAAGATTAAAAGAATAAAACAAGATTTCTAAGCAACAGAGGGGAAAGGGGTTATGTACATATATGTAGTTCAATTCATGTATGTATTAGTTCCTTTTTCACATAAATGCCATTTCATCACCAATATTCATTCTAAAAATTCATTAAGAAGATATAGTTCGAGGTTCTGTACACCCCAAAAAGGGGGTATAGTACTTGATGTAATATATATGTATTCTGACCTTTTCATTAACATCAAACAGAGGTTTGACGTAGTCCTCGTAGAACTCTCTTGGCGTCACGGGTCCTATACAGTTGTACGATTTATCCTTACTGTAGTATTCAAACTTGAACTTGTCAGGTGGGGTACCTGTGAAAGTTTTAATACTATGATATTCCTTCCTAGCCTAGGATGCCAAAACAATGGTAGCTGCCGTTCTTTCGGGCATGGTGTAAAATGTGACTAGGGGTATATGGAATCTATTGGTCGATGGGGTAGCAAGCTGTCACCAATGTTCCATAAAACATAACCCCTAAATCAATGATAAAGTAACAAAGGAGATAATTTGGCGTCTCCTTTTGGCGTTAAAAGGATTTAAAGGATGTGAATATACATGTATGTATGTGCATTAATGCGTACATATGCACTGGGTCATCTCTTCAAAACCTATAGGACTAGTTTTATAGGGGAAAACGTAAAACTGTGTAACTGTCACATACAAACACATGCATGAACATATAACATAGTTACCTAAGCAAGTAGCCACAATCTGGTAGATGGTAGCCATTTCCTTATTAATAGTTTGCTGGAGCTGGTCATCGGATGCTTTGGCCGCTACCTGATCACGTAAGACCTTCGCCGCTTCTCTTAACTGTGGAATTAATTGTTATTTAGATGTCTAGTTTTAAATACACCAAATACTACGGTGAGGTAATCTACCTGTTACCCAAGCTGGCAATGTTAGTGCATATAAATGGCGACATGGCTTACTACATGACACTTTGGTTAACACGTGGGCAATAGAATTTCCGCGATTGCAGAGGTGGAATTCTGAATCTGGCTCCCCCGCAAGGGTTAATGCTCGTGAACGCGTTTGGGTAAAAATATTTTTAAGAATTCTTGTTACTAGCGTATTTTCCTATTATATTTCTGGCTATATTTACTTTACTTATTTTATTGATAAAAAATACTGGTGACAGGTTTATAGCCAATTGGGTAGTTTTCCATGGATCCCTAGTACCATAGTTGCCTCGTATGACATGCCTAAAAGACAGACAGCTAATTAGGTACTTATTTACGTTACCGATTGTATATTACTAACGATTCATTTCTTAATATTGTTACGAGCATCGCATCGAATGTGTTTAATCAGTTTATATTTATGTGTGTATGAGGGTCAATGAAGCGAAAGTGGTCTGTCAGGATCGGGACAAATAGGCATCGTGATCTTTGCCTACCTACCTCTACAGGGAATCAGGCGTGATGTGTATGTATGTATGGGTTATTTACGATATCGACTCAACAAAGGTACCAGAAGTCTATTGATGGCAAACAATAAAATGTAAACAACTCGGATGTGAATAAGGTCATGTAAGCCCTATATAAATGGACATAACGGGTAAATTGGCTTGCATATACAATTGTTTTTTTGTAAGGACTATCGTTCTCATAGTCCCCATGTTACTGTTAGTTGTTGTTATATTGTGTTGTATTATTGTGTTGTGTAGAAGTAACTTAAGAAGCATTGAATTGAGGGTAGACGGTAAACCTGACTGCTCATTTTGATGGAGGCGTAGACATATTGCTTGCACGTCAGTTGACCCGTGATTATGGTCATTGCAACATAGCCGAAACGTCGGGTAGCAAAGTTAATACTTTGTTTATAAAATATATGCGAGAAGTCCCGTTTTCATGTACAATATTGTATCACTCACTTTGGTCTTAATAAGTGCATTCATGTGCATGCTCTTTTTGCTGCTGTACGCCTCGGGGAAGCATTTCTTGGGCATGAGGCCGTGCTTGTTGATCAGGTTCACTATCATGTCCCACTGGCCTCCATCGTTTATTGGGTCCTGGAAAAATTAATATACTTATTACTTACTAAACTCTCTCTATATATATATACTTCATATTTAATTTTAGTTTAAATATGTAATTGTTTCTTTATATAAGGATGGATACTATAAGGAGGATACTATAAGGATGGAATTAAGGTAAATTGAAATTTCTGTAATGGTATCTGACATCTGAATAGTTGTTGTGAATAAATAAATAATAAATATATATTCCCGTCCAAACCCA